>JAODUI010000011.1:4361310-4381603 GCA_027563995.1 Papilio gigon | reverse complement strand
TGTCTCAATATTATTTAATTCAGTAGATACGACGTGTTAAGTTACAATGTCAACTTTCTTTCGAGTCGCGTCAAATTCAAAACAAAGTTCTGAATGTTGATGTTAATTCATATATGAAATCACTCTTAGATAGACTACCTAATAAGAATATGATATACTTGCCTCTTTATCAACCTTATAAAACAAAGTAGCTAGAGGGCGCTACACGTAGCTACCGCCCTCTAGCTACTTTATCCTAACATTTACTTACCGGTGCAGTAGCAGATAATAAGGCAGCGGCTTGGGGAGGCCAGCGCAGCCGCGGCGCGGCGCGGACCGCTATCCGCGCGCTGTCGCCCGTGCGGCCGCGCGACACGCGCACCAGCGACACGCCGCGCCCCGCCCACACGCACTGCAGCACGCAACACGCACCGTCTGTAAAAGTAAGTTAATTAATACATTAAATTGTAATGTCGCGAAAATTTATGTACAAAACATTAACAAATTAATCTTTCTTATTTCTTAAAAAATAAACATTAATTCATTTTAATATTTTAAGATAATTTACGACTCGAATTAAAATAAAAATCAGATTATAAAACAAAATGGAATTTCTTACCGACTGGCTCCACCCAATTTGCAGCCGTCACGTTGTGCGGCTCGGGTCCCTCCAGCAACGTCGTTGCAAACGTCCCACAGTTACACCTGCACATACGTACATGTTATATATTATTCATCTATTTAACACTATATACTTTGTATATGACATAAAAGTAACTTACACATTAAAGTTATATAATTCCCCAGTATTGGGATGTGTGGCGGTGAGGGCAATGTGCAAGTGGTGCGGGCGAGCCACGCGCGCCTGCCCCGAGCTCGACACCTGCAGCAGCTCTGGCGCCGCAGACCATACTCTGTACATACAAACATATACTTTCCTGAATAAAAAATCATACAAAAATATATAATCTCTGACCGCCGTCAGAAAAAAAATCAAAAAGTATATTACACTCAAAATACTTGCACATCAAGCCCAACTTGAGAATAGAAATGAACTCACCTTCCATTAGCTTTGATATGAGGATATTTCTTCAAATAGACTTTGACGTCCAAGTAACCAAATCCGACAACACTGACAACGCCCGCGGGTGCAACTGTCAATGCATTCTGACTCTGCAGCGACATCTCACTCTCTGCCCACACCACTTCCTCATCGCCTCCGCCGCGGTACTTCAACTGTACATCCCTGCAACAAAAATAACAAATATTTTATGTAATATGCCAGAAACCTAATCATACAAAAGTTTGAAGGTGCCAATTTCCTGGCTTCTCAAGTAATGAATTCCTTAGTACATTAGGAGAAATTAGTAAAATAAAAAAAAAGTACCAAGAAAAATATAATACTTACTGATTATTGTCCGACCAAGCAATAAATAGTTCGGGCGGGACAATTTCCAATGGCTCTATCGCTGTACCAGAAACTTGACCTTCAACCTGAACCATAAAAAAAAAGTTTCTATAAAAAATCTATTTAAAAAAATCTCGAGATAGTGGAGTACTCACTTCTTGTATTAAAACATACCTTAGTCATCAAAGTCCTTCCGGCGATAGAATAAAGCTTCGCAGTGATTGTAAACTGTCCTGCATTCCGAGCTATAGCATCCGTTATTGTTCCGTTATTCGTAGACTTTATCAAATCAATATTAGCCTCTCCTTCCACAGACAAACGTATCAATATTTCATCGCCAGCTGTTAAAGGTCGACCTTCACTATCGTACACCACACAATGTACCATAAATATTTCACCATAAACAACAATATTAGCCGGTCTTAAAGTGACACGAATACTATGAGGTTCTGAAACTGTTAACGTAGCTCTTGCAACCTCTGTCATTCCGGACATTAAGATGACACTTGTTGCTCCGATCTTGGTCCCTCGAACTAAACTGATAGCATCTTCCAGTTTAGCTACAACACTATCTGGTACACTTAAAGTGTATAAAGTATCTCCGATGTTTTGTACTGTAAGTCGACCAGCTCTCATTCTTAACACTCTGAAAAAAAAATATAAGTAATAATTTACTGAAATTCGAAATTTCAATAATTACTGATAATTAATAGTAGCAATAAATTAGCAATAAGTTTTTGATGAATTCAAATAAAGTCAATACTGGTTACAATAATGACATTGGGGTTGAAAATCTTTAGTTATAGAATTGTTGGTTAATACAAACTGTTCTTGTATTGTTTAGTAGTTGCAGAGGTTATGGTTACTACAACACTACATCTAGCATATATTACATGTAAGTATTGTTTCTAAATTGTATTATGTTAAACCAATAATAATTTCAACTATAAAATCATAGAAATATTAGCATTGCTATGTCAATTTACGTCACACTTACTTGTATCGTAATGTGTCTTGAGGAGCGATAACAGCTGTAACCGGGTTCAACACAACACTGGCAACAACTTTTAAATTAAATCCTGTGCAGACGTTTCCAAGGCACACAGTCACCCGGCACTCTCCCATCGCCTGTCCGTACAGAAGCACCGCATGTGATCTAAGGCCCCTGGCCTCCAGATCTGCAATACCTGACGGTGCTTCATAATCAGTGTCGCGCCAACGAACCAATCTATGGATAAAAAATATAAGCATTGAAAATAATGTACTTATGTTGGTATTTTGATAAATTTAACAAAACAAACATTACAATATTATACCCAAATATTTTTTTACAATTCAGATTTTTTTTGTAACCTGTACTATTTAGGGATAACACCATTTAATATTCACTGGTATAACAGGTAAGCAGTAGCATCGTAAAAAGAAAACAACATTATGGATGTCCACAATATTTTTTTAAACCATAACCATAACAAACAACTATTAAGAGATTATTTTAACCTATTTCATAACATAGACATAAACAATTAACTGCCTGAATGTTTCACTAACTTAAAAAGAATGCATATTACTTACGTAACAACAGGTTCTTCACCATAATTATTGCCGAGATTTTCTATAGTCCAACTAAAAGTTACACCTTCCAATGAAGAGAATGTATTACCTAAAAGAGAAATATACCACAGATAAAATACTAATTTTACCATATTTACAGCCCAACCAAGAATATGGAAAGAAACACGAGGTTCCTTTAACCAGTGGCTTTATTCCATCAATTTTAATGTGTGCAAATAAGTTAGTTCGATATTTTTTCTGTATTATGGCGAGGGATTTGATACATCTGGTCAGGTCATTTGATATGTTTACTCATTTCTTCACATACTGTAGTGTTTCGCAAAAAAATACAGTAACTACTCTAGATGTATTGTACTAAAAATAGTAATTTTACCTTGATCATCAAAGGCAACAACTTCAAAAGCCTCCGGTGCCTCTTCCAAGAACAACTTCCATGTTGTACTTGTGATATTCAATGAACTAACTTTGTCAATATCAACATCACCTCGCAATATCTGGAAATAAATGTAATTACCTCTTTCATTATTTAAAAACAATAAAAATGGTAGCAGAAGTGACTGGCAAGGGATAAGATTTTTTTAATATTCTTATTGATTAAGTTTAATCTGTTGCAATATTGATGACTTGTATTATTTGATTCACTTAAAAATTTACAAAGTCATGGTCCTCAAAAATATTAAAATAACATTACATACACATTGAAATAATTATGAATATTTTTAATTTGGGTGAAAAAGTTGTAGTTGAAACCGTTTTAATATATTTTAACTTTAAAATCCAATTGTAGCAATTTGTTTACAAATGAAACTAAAATTCCCGCCAAAATTAAACAATTACGCTTACCTCGCCAGTATTCACTTCTTCGGCAAGGATAATAACAGAACCAGGTGATACACAGGTTTTAGAAACTGAAACGCGAGCTGCCCGGGAACAGTGACCCCAACTATCGTCGTAAAGGGGTTCAAGATCAATGATGTCATCGCGAGACAAACTCCTGCATAAAAGTATAGATTATTAGCTATTCAGTAAATTATGTACTTCACTTTGAATGTACAGTAAACTTACCACTTGTAACAGCCGCCTTCATTTATCTCAAACGTAAAATTTACGTACAAATTCTCAAACCACGGTAGCAGTACCCTTGGACTGTTTATTTTGGCACAGTCATTTACTATAGTATTTGCAAATATCACTAACGCGAGAACCACAACCTTGTGAAGTAATTCCATGTTTATTCACATATCAACAACAAGGATATCGGTAAAAAATACGATATTTTTATACCTCTAACCTATAAATTGACTCGCGAATTTCAAATATTTGACGTTTGTTTTTTTTTTTACCAAGCATTCAATAATAGACTATAGAACCTAGAACACTATGTAAAAAAAATAAAGAAGTGACACAAACTATATTCATTCAAAACGTTTTACATAAGAAAATAATGATAATGATAGGAAAGTAAAGAGAAAAAGATTGTTGCTAAAACGGTAAGAATGATTTAAAAATCAATAAATCCTAACAAGGCTGATTCAAAAGTTCCAAACGCATTAAGTGAAATGTCAAAATGTTATAAATGGCTGCTTTATGCAGTTTGTGTTCGTCTCACTTTACCAAATTTAATGTGAATTATGTAAAATGAAATACAAAATGTGTGTCGTAATTAATAAAATTATATCATAATAAAGATTGCTATACAAAAATTCTTGTGCAGTACCGTTAATCATCACAGTCATGTCGGCCGAAAGAGCTACAGAAATAAAAGGCAATGAGATCGATAAAATCAAACGTCGTCATAAACCTGACGACACTATTATTGCGACAGTGATAAATAGAAGCAGTGAAGATACAATCCCTTATACAAAAATGGAGGACGAGGATGAATGCTCTGAAAAACCTACGGATCTGTGTTTGCAAGGAAACTCGCACTTGATGTCCAGTACAACAAGCAGTTTAGCCGATACTCCCGGAGATTCTGGTGTTCTGTGCCTCGATAGCGAAGCTTCTGAAGCCACAAGTCAGGCGCTCATGACCCACAGCCTTGTTGGAGCGGAGGAGTTAGCTTGCGATAGTATTTATGATGCATTACCTTCATGTTCGCAAGACATGATCAAAAGTACCACCAGCAGTATCATGACTCGTAGTGACATAGATAACCAAAATTTAGGTCGCGATGATATCGTACCTGAATTACTTGTTGAAACAAACAAAAAACCACCAGTATATGAAAATTTACCTGATGTTGTTTTAAAAGCTTTAGAAAGAGAAAAAGTCAGTACTGAAGAAGTTAGGAAGCCAGCCTTGAGAACTACAGAACCAAAGAAGTCATTATCTGAAGATATAGTGTATAGAAGGAGATGTAGAAAGAAGTCTCAAAGTGGACCTAGTTCACAGAAGAAACGCGTTTCATTCCATGAAGACATTCTGAACAATACTAAAACTGATAACATTCATATAGAGAGAGGTTTTATATCGTACAGAGCAGACAGCTCGCACTGTGACAGATTTAGACAGAAGAATACAGTTGCTAATGATAGGTTTTCGTGGTGTGCCTCGGGTGACCAAGCCCCTAAATTTGCAGCTGATGTTGCACAGCAAACCATGTCTGATATACTTGGTTATGGGGATTCTAAGCATGACAGAAGTGGTATATTTGAATACTGTCAACCTCGTGAACCAGTTAATGCAAATAAAGACAAAGACAATAATAATGTGACACTGCGGAATGGAAAACTGTACGGTTGTGATTCAAATAGCTCAGATTCCAATTTCAGTTGTGATTCTGAATCATCATCGAGTGATTCATCATCTTCACATTCTAATAAAACTGAAACATCACCAGTTCATAGAAAATGTGATAAAACACAAAAGTCATACTCATGTGATGAATTTTCTAACAATGGTCACGTAGCGTTCATGAGGAAAACATATTTTTCTGAAGCCGATATAGACCAAAGTCATGATAGAATGAAGAAACCTTTAGAAGTATCACAAAGTCCTATAACAGTTAAGTCTGTGCTGAAAAAGAAACGTTACATAACAACTAATGTTGTGGAAGAAAGAAAGCAGAACAATAAAGTTCTCAGTTTGCTCGATGCAAACAATATTATAGACTCTCTTAAGAATTTTTATCGAAATTTTAATTTCAATTTTACGCCAGAAAAAGGTCTTCCAGAAACCAGTTTTGAGATAAACAATGTTGTTGAAGCTCTACCCTGTGATGTTAATCAGAACAGAAATTTGTCAAAAAGCCTCGATTCGGGCTTTCAAATTGATGATGATGAAGATTTTGTCGAAATTAATCTCAACCCACAACAGAATATGGAAAAGCCTAAACAAATACCTAATAGTTCTAAAAATCCGGTATCAGGAGATAGAACTCCTAATGAAGGTTCACCTCGTCACAAACTTACGTTGAATATGAAGGCTCAAACTGACAAAAAACTTGTCAACAAAGCTGATGCGTTCCCGCCTTTAAGCAAATACGTTGTTAACTGTGAGAGCACAGTATATGAACACAAAGGTGTATCATACAGTTATGTTCATGATACATTTCAAACGGCATTCGATGCACCTAAAGAAACATTCGTACCTATACCTGAAAGCACACCGGTTATGGAAATCGTAACAAGTGCTAGTAAGACTGAATTGAATATAAAACAACCAGATGACACATCCAGTAAAACATCAACACCAAAGAGGCAGTTTAATAAAAATATTCAAGATGAAACTGAACAGAAGAACGGTATATCAAAACATCTATCATCACCGAAGAAACAAAATGTGAACAGATACAGTCGGAAATTATCATCGACCGTACAAAAGAACGATGATTCAACTCAAGCGAATAGTGATAACTGTTCAAATACCGACAATTCAACTTTAAAAGGCGCCGATGATTTCAACGAAGAGTATTTCGATAGTCCGGCGAACCAAAAACTTCAATCTAATAAATCAGCGCTGCTCAATAGGTACCTGAAGAACGTGTGCCAGAAGAAGGATCTCGAACTGAAGATCAGAAACAATAAGTTCTTCCAATTCAAATTGCGGATGGAGAAAGAGTTTCCTAGTATCATATTCCCTTTCAAAAATGTGTCTGAGACATTTCCTATGTCCGCTGAGAGGATGTCGCGTCTCATAGACAAAGAGGTTGTGGAGAACAAAAGGCTATCTGTGCGGTTGCTGACAGCCGACGAGCCGTCGTACTTTGACAGCTTCGAGGACAATGTCGCCATTGAATGCAGCGAGAAACTGAGACTGCAGCTATTTTCGTACCATGAAGTCAACCCGCAGTGGTCCAGCGTGGTTCACTATGGCGTAGTCACTACTAACACAGGTTAGGTTTACAGCCCTGCTGTAGAGTATTACAGTGAATAGAATTAGACGGCTATTATATAAGTTTTGTACCGTTTCAGCTATAATCTGAAAACATGTATTCTGATAAAAATATATATATATGTTTGTACAAAAACTAATAAAACACAGATTAACACGGTCGCCATATTGAAAAACCTGACTATATAGTACCCCTCTCGTCAGTCAGTTTTCATTTTGTTTAATCCCTGCTCGTTGTGTAATAGTTTTTTAAGCCTTCGAACTTTATATCAAATACAGAGAGCACCGGCTTTAACCGCTTTAAAGTTTAACCGTAAACTTTCGAGCCAATGTTTAATATGCAAATTCATTTTATTGTATCGAACGTGATTTTACTGTCGTAATTGATTCCTATTGAGTTATGAAGCATTTACCTCTGGTGTTTTAACTTTAAAATTTATAATGGACTAAATAATTTTTCTTTTTGTTTCGTAAACGATTCTCCATTACATACATTAATCCATTAAATTTGTTTTTTACTAACTTTTAAAATCTCGACATATTTACATTGTTTTTATTTTTAATGATAATTAGATTTTGTTAACATTCTAATATTTCTCCTATACATTACACCTATGCTTGAAACCTTGTCTTAGGATATGATTCACGACAGTAATTGAATGGTAGGATTCGAACACACGATCGCTAGATCGGTAGTCCATCATCATATCAGCCACTTGTCGCCCACTGCGCAGCGTAGTCTATACTCATGAGCTACTGTGTCTAGTTAGTTGTAATATACAAGCCTAATGGTAGAACCCAGGTTTATTGAAACATGTAAATATTAAAACGATATTTTTCGACCAAGAATGCAGGACGACAAACATATCAGATATGTTTGGTATAAGTGACACTACACTGGGGCTCATCAGCGCTTCCCTGACACTAAAAAATCTGTCAGAAGATCCTTGTGATAGCTCTCACGTCACGTTGTTTTATATCATCAAAAATTTTTATGTCTATCTGAAAGGATATCCTTGTCGGTGTATGAGTTTTTGTCACCGACAATATGACTGTTACATTAAATATTCATGACATTCATAGTCGGAGGCGGAGACTGATTTTTCATATTGAAACGTTAATTAACCTAGAGTGTCGTATCATTAAAATTTGCTTTTAACATATTTCGGATTCCGTTTTACTGAAATCAACATGAATATTGTATGATAACATTATGATAATGGTTGAAAGCTATAAATTTGTCTAGTGCTCCCTCCGCGTTGTTAAATTGACAACTCGGCGTTGGCTTATTAATCCATTTACAATCTGACGTATGTGAAATTAACAAAACACGTTGATAATACGGTCCTATTGTACGCCTGTATAATAGGTTTCCATTGACGACACACACACTGAAACACGGTATGTGTACAATCTTTACGTATTCAAAACGATGTATTTTTCAGCAACAGCAGTGGAAGCCCAGGGTTATTATAATCAATGTAGCATGATATTGTCTATTTAGTAAAAGTCATTTTTTTTATACGTGGTAGTGTTTTTTTTTACTTATATTGTTAGCTTGTTAGAGCGTCTTCGAATTAGGTTGTTTACACTCTACTACTTATAAAAACGGTTTAACACGTGTAAATCAGTGCTCGGTACCGACTAGTTTCGAGCCTATTGGGAGCTCTTCTTCAGGGTGAGTGGGATTAGTACTGTAGTGCGTTCGCGGCCTGTTGCTCACTTAGTGTAAAGAAGAACCTCGAATGGGCTCGAAACTAGTCGGTACCGACACCGATTTCCATGTGAGTTAAGCCGTTTTATAAATAGTATAGTGAAATGTCTCACGAAAGTTTTAACAATTTAATTGTTTACACTTATAATAAACTTAAAACAAAAAAGCTCCCAAAAGTGAAATCATACGTTACAAACAACCTAAGTCGTCACTATTTAAAAAAAAAAGTCTGACAAAGTTTATACTTGTAAACCGTTCGTATTCAGTTATACACTCCGATGATATCAGCATCGTGTTATTGCCCAAATGTATTTGTATGCAAAAAACTATTTAATTTATTCACAATACATTGTCCCTTTAGTAAACAGTAAGGCGAATAAATTGTCTACTGTTTAAACGATGTCTGCATGTGGTAAATGCAACGATATGAAATATTTCGAGTAGCGACCCAAAATTGATCTTGGCCGGCGACGCTAGGAAAAATAAAATAAAAGTCACTTTTAAAATACGTGGTTTGTAGTTTGTTTTTTCTTTTTAAACCTGCTGCTATAATTATTGCAGCATCATAAGCAGTTGTAAGTCCATAGGTAATTTTTGTTGGTTGGAAAGACAATGTTTAATAGACTAAAACCAATGTAACGTGAGCCTTGGTTGTGTTAGTGTACAATTAAGGGTGTGAAGATGATAAAGACAAGACAATGCGTATCGCAATGAATGATCACGTCAAGGAGATATTAGAATTAGTTAATAGTATTGACGATAAAAAGTTTTCCGAAGCTGATATGAAAGATGTTTTAAACTTAGGCGAAGAACTTAAGAGCAAATTATACGATAGTATAAAGCCAGAACCAAAATTGGATGAAATTGAACATAAAACAAAATCAGATGTACTCGACGTACATAAAGATACACCTGACACCACATTCCATCTCACCGGAAAGGAAGATATGGAGCCGGTTGAAGTAGAAATTAAAGAAATTACCAAAATAGTTAGAATAAGAAATCAAGATGGCACATTTAGAGAAGTAAAGAAAACTATAAAAATTAAAACGGAAACTAAAATTTCTGTCATTGAGAACGCAAGTCATTCGAGTGTACCAGACGATAAAGTGTTATATCATCCGTCCACTTCGTCCTCGAAATCAGCGCCTTCGCGCGAAACAAGAATACAAATGATGAAAATCAATAATAGTATTCTCCCAATTCAAAAACAAAAAGGGAAGGAATTAGTAAAGAAAACGAGTGGTGTGCTTTGTGATAATTTATTGTTACAGACAGATTTATCTCGCTCTAGTTTGAACTTAGATATTGAATATTTAAAATCGAATTTTTTTTGCATAAATTGTCCGATTTGTAAAGAATTGTCGTGAAATATTTAAAGTACGAGATATTGAATAATTGTGTGAAAAGTACCAAGTAGATAAAAAAAATGGCGTCACACAAGATATGAATGACGTTAGATAGATAATTACCTAAAACAAAATTAATATTAAAAGTAGTTATTTATAAAGATTTTTTAAAGTTAACGTAAAATTTACTGATGTTAAGACTTGACGCTGTCACTATAATATAACAATTTATACCATTTTAATAATTAGATGGGATAATATGAAAATTTTAAACGTTGCTTAGAAAACATTGTGAATAACAATGACCAAAATGAGGAATTTCGATCAATGATTGAGTTTGTAAAGACGCTCAGTCCTTAGATGTAGAAGCTTGCTACATTTTTCTATTTACCATATTAAGATAAGTAATTTTCCGCAGGGAGAGGGAATTTAACGAGATAATATTCACCCGGATGGCGCGTTATTCATTTATTTCTTCTTTACTTAATGAAAAACAAAAGTATTGTGACATTAATACAATATTAAGGAATAATTTAAGAGAATATAACAAAACACACAAATGTACTAAATCGTTTATACAAGACGTGAAACAATATTGTAATGTTATTAATTTAAGAAAAATTAGTCTTATAAATATGAATGAAGAAACAATAAAAGATATATCGAATTTCATATTTTGTGCAATTGAAAAAATTTCAAGCAACCAGAATTCACAAGATTTTAAAAGATTATTCACTAACGGCAAAGATATACTTCCAAACGATATTTTTAAAATACTATTATTAATACGAAAACACCTTAGTGGAATACACTCGGATACACGTCAAAGTTTACAATTGAAAGATTGTGAAACAAGGAACGAGAGTATAAATTCTAACTTGAATTTGAATACTATAATAACGTTCATAAGCTTACATTTTAGTAAACAGCAGGCTGAGGATATTAAAAATCTAATACTCAATTTGGCTGGTAATATTTACACTTGTAACAAAGGACTGATAAATAATGAAGGCAATGTATTAAAGGATGGTTCAGCAAGGTCCAGTGTTATTGAGAATTATAATAAATTAGCTCAATACTTTTCAAATATCCTGCATAAAATTAACAAACCTAACATACACAAAACTCCCCTACTCTTGCCTGTAACCACATATTTCTCATCCGGCATCACAGATTTGACTGGAAACGAAAGAAATAAGCACATATTGACTTCTTTATTGGAAAAAATCGATCAAACTAAACACATAGCTAAGGCGTTTACAACACAATGTATATCTAAAGATATTGATCAATTTATAAACGCCTGTATAACGATGAGCGAGAGTCTAAAAAAGATTACCGAACGAAATGAAGAATGTCGAAAGTGTCTGTGTACAGGGAAATGTGTAACATGTGGTTGCATTCCTAAAGACGAAGGAAACAAAGAGGATAGTGAAGATGACGTTGTAGAAGATAATACCGCGAAAGACGACGCTGACAAAGATTGTGAGAGCGAACCGGTTGTTGAAAAAAATGATATAGCGGCAAACAGTTCAGGAGGATATTTCGAAAGGAAAGTAAAGACTTCTAAAATTAGACGGTTTATCGGTGCTGATGGAATAATACGAGAGGAAATAGAAACAACTATAGTTACAGAGAAAATACACGATCCTATTGGAGATATTGTGGATATAGATCCAAATGACACTATGGATGTGGAGGGAGAAGTGTAAAGCTGACGACTCTTTCCTCCCACGGTGAGGGAGTGTGAATGTAAAATGAAACAAATGAATGTACAAATTTTGTAAAACTAACTTAAGTTTCCATTGCCAGAACTTAAACAGAAACGAACTAGCATCCTCTAATTTTTAAGATAAGCAGAGGAACGACTATGTTTTTGTATAAAACTTTTGGCCGTGGAAATTTCGATTTTAAACATTATTTGGAACAGGGTGGGAAATTTGTTTACTTTATTTTTGGAAATATCAAATTATTTTTGTAGACTGTTAATTAAATATTATAATGATGACACAGGGCAATAAATGTTAAAATATCTCTTCCTCAAAGAATAGAAAAATGTGAACATTTATTAATCTGTGCATTTTTAATAACTTATATCATTATTTAAAGTGTACAAATTTAATTTGAAATTTAAAAACAAATAGGGTTACGTTGTGAAAAAGTAAATTAATTGATGACTGTATTTATTTTTTTACAATACTTTATTTTGCAAGCTATTGTATGATATGTAAAGGTATTCATTTAATGAATAATTTTAGTATTAGTGCAGTGAGATATAACACCCTGTACGTTATTTATTAACAATTTATTTTGTAAAACATGACTTAGCAAGTTCTCCTTCAGTCCGAAATATAAAGTTTGATAAAATTCATTCTGATTATAAATTGCATGTACGCTGTTCTGTATATATGAATTCTACCTTTGTACCATATATCTTAGCATACGTAATGACGTAGTAAATTGTGAAGGGTATATTATCGGTGGCAATATATAAATAAGAGTATAAAGGAAAGCGACTCTTTTTGCAGGAGGTTGAATGTTCTCTCAAAGTCTGTAATGCCACGAGCAATGCTGAGCATACGTTATATTTTATTTGAATTAGAAGAAATGGAGAGGGAGGATAACTTTAGATTAAAGAGGTTTAAAGAGTTAAAGATTAAAAAGCAAACTAAAAACAAATCTGAGAAAGAAGAAATGAAGACAGAAGCAATTACTGCTGAAACACCTCCACCGTTAGATGTTAAATTTGATGATAAAATTGAGGAGAAACCTAGTATCGAATTGAAAGAAGTTGAGCAGATTAAAGAAAATCTTGAAATAACAAAGATAGAGGAAAGTATGAAAGGACCTGATACAAACGTGAAAGAACCTAATATAGACGTGAAAGAACCTAATATGGAAGTAAAAGAAGCTAATATAAACATGAAAGAACCTAATATAGACGTGAAAGAACCTAATATAGACGTGAAAGAACCTAATATAGACGTGAAAGAACCTAATATAGAAGTGAAAGAAGCTAATATAAACATAAAAGAATCTGGTATAAACGCGAAAGAACCTAATATAGACGCGAAAGAAGCTAATGTAAACATGAAAGAACCTAGTATAAACATTAAAGAACCTAATATAACCGTGAAAGAACCTAACATTGACGTGAAACAACCTATGACAAACGTGAAAGAACCTACGACAAACGTGAAAGAACCTAGTATAAACGTGAATGACGTAAAAGAAACTGATATTAGCGAATCCAAGAACCAACGCGAATACAAAACACATACGCCGTACATTGACCAACCATGGGATAAATCAATGGATGAAGCTTTTTGTAAATGCTCTCCTTTATATATGACAACGCAAGAGGTGTGTCAAGCTGAAATAACTGATATAAACTTCAAACAAGAATCGGCTCAAAAGATAAAGGAGACTACGCAGCACAAAGAGGAAGAAATAAAGATTGCAAAAAGCATTCCGTCTTGCAGCAGTCAAATGTTATTAGCTTCATTGAAGAAGATTTTAGAAGAAATAGTTTCCAAATGTGTTTGTAAGTTTCGTAATCAAAAAGATGACGATGCTGCATATTCACAAAACATACGCAAATATTCTACAGAATTTAGTAAACTTTCTGTCGACGATAGTACATTCAGTGTCAATTCTAAGGCTGAAGACAAACTTGGAAGTTACGAAAGTAAGTACAAGGAAACGATAAAAGTATCAAGGCTAACAAACGAAGATGGTACTGTTAGACAGAAACGAAAAATCGTTACAGTCAGAACAGATAAGAGACATCCTGTAAAAACTAAACATGTCAATACTCAAAGTAGTATAAATGATAATCAAAATTTAGTATGTTCCTGTTCCGATTCAAGTAGTGAAAGTGGAGGGAGCACGAATCAAAATAAATATTCTGATGAAGAGAACAAAGATGAGAATGACAGAGATAAAGGTCCCGAATTAATTTATCAAGCAACAGACACAAAATCTGAACCTGTTTGCAGTAAATGTATGTGGGATAAAACTAAATTACGATCTTGTATGTCAACTGGGAGTTTGAAGAACACAAAGAAAATGAATACTATAACTTGCTCCTATCCAAGCGACCGCAGGGTGAACATAACTATTAATGACAAAGGTTGTGAAGTAAAAGATAATATTAAAGAGACACGTTTACCGCTCGTCTCGTCCATTAGTGTCAACTTCTGTGATTTGCCTAAAAGTGTCATGTTGGATTTACGAGACTGTCAAGGTCCATGTACTGACACAAATCAATCTAGCAAATACGTGATCGATGAAGATTTATCTAAACCAGAACCAAAGAAATCCGCAAGTACATGTGTGTGCGACTTAGAAAATAATGACAATGAAACCGATGTAAATTTGATGAATGAAGTTGAAGCTATGTTTAAGAATGCTGCCACTGGCATGACGAGTACAGCTTACATATTTAATAACGTCATAGTTTCAAGTACAAATCATTCAGACGACAACCGGAAGAATACTTGTTTGCAACCGCCCGATTTCTCATATATTTTTAGCAAAGTGGAAAAGGTAAGGCACGATCTACTTGATAAAAAAATTGAAGAGTCTCATCCGGCTGTAAACACAGATAATTTTTTTAAAGAATGTTCTACACGTACTACAATGTTTGCTTACATGTTTAGTAGTTATCAAAGAAATGAAATTGACAATATGGTAAAAAGGGCCTGCTCCGATGTTCCCGAGTTTCCATATATTTTTAGTAAAACATCAACGAAGACACCGTCTATTGCTACCAATACAAAATCAGTTGAAATCGGTGACTTATTTAATAATGCTTGCAAGCATTCATACAGTTGCACTTACATTTTTAATCATCTGAAAAATATTCAAATAAATGCTATGATTAAACATTCTTGCATGAATAAAGTAGAATTCCCGTATATTTTTAGTACGGTCAAAACTGAAATAGAAGATCAACCAAACAAAGACGTCACGTTGAGGACTGCGGAAATTGAAAACATGTTTAAAAATATAAGAAAACCTGATACTGATTTTACATATATTTTGAATCATGTTAACACAGTGAAAATAGATAATATGTTTAAGGAGGCTTGTAAGCGTTCCGAACATTTTCCATATGTGTTTAGCAACGTTCTAAATGAACACGACAGTACCGATACGTTGCAAAAAATTCATAAAATGGTCAATGAAAATTGCAAACAATCATGTAATTTTCCTTACATTTTTAGTAGTTCCAAAAATGTTAATACTAACTATTTACCATGTAAGAATATGAAAAAGAAAGGAAATGTACACTCCTATATATTTTCTAAAGTGTCTGAAGCAATTTTAAGAAATAATGAGGATTTTAAAAACACATGCAAGCAAACATGTGCGCTAGAAAAAGAATTTTCAGCTGTCATAAACTTTGTATTTAAAAAATCGATACAAAACTTCCACCAAGAAAGCTTACCACGACTGAAGGAAATCAGTGATATGTTCAAAGAATCTGTACGGAGTGTGAACAGTGGTAAATATAAGTTTAAATATGTATACAAGAATGAAGTAAGCAATGATGTGGATAAGAAAACATCAACTGATATAATTTACATATATACCATATGTGATGCATCCACCGCGACAGATGATGTTGATTGTGGTGCAAATAATTCAGGAGTCACTGCTCTTTTGAAACAAACGTGCAAACATAGAAGTGAATGTACATATTTCCCCAATGTGATTGAGTGTCGAAAGGCCGATGTAGTACAGAGAGCGAGCGATTCCACACTTCAGGATATACGAAAGATTTTTAAAGACCCCTGTGATTGCATCTTTAATAATATTAACACCATCGATATAAAGGTACTTCAAAAGGAGGATAAATGTAATTCGAAATGTGGAACATCTGATTCAACTAACGATGCGAAGATTGAAGATCTTGAAAGGCCATCAGAAATTATAAATGTTGTTGACATAAACACTATGTTCAAAGATTCATGCGTACGTAAGAACGAGTTTACTTATGTTCTCAATAAGCCCACAAACAAACAATCTTGTGAATTGGCACGGAGGACCACGGATTTAAGGTTGCAACAGATGTCGCAGTTTGAAAATTCCAATAAAAATGATTGGCGTAATTTTAACACCACAAATATCAAAGAAACAGCATCGGCTCAGTTCAAGAAAACAACAAATTTAATTAGAATAGATAACATGTTTAAAGATTCATGTGTACAGAAAAATTCATTCACATATGTAATAAGTAATCTCGAAGACAAAGTATCTTGTGAATTAGCACGGCGTACTAGTGACTTGAGGCGTCGTGAAATTGAAAAATTATGTAAAGATTCTAAAAGGAATACCTGTGGATATGACTCGTGCGTCGTATGTAATCCAGATCGATGTCTCAATCCAAATTATATTAAAATTGATAATATGATTAAAAAAGCTTGCACGCAAAAAAATGAATTCACCTACGTATCCACCAAACTAGGGAAGAAACCTGTTCAATTAGCAAGACGAACAAGTCATTTGAGACTTCACGAAATTAGTAAGATTATTGAATCGAAGTCGAGAAAGGTCGCAGAAAGCGAATTACAAAGTATAGTCCGCAGTAAAACTGATTTTACGTCTTTGTTGCGGAAAGCGCTGGAATCAATGGATATGATCAGGTCGAATTGTGAGAAGTACAGAAACGTGGCAACATTTTATGACACATCCGTATTTGATAATGATTATAAATATCTTATTAACAAACTAGACCAAGCAAAAACAAGTGGTTTCATTGAAAGCGCTTGTGAACAAAAGATACAGATTAACAAAATGATTAAGGATTCTTGTGTAACGTCAACTAAACAAAATTACAATTACATATTCCAAAAAGTGGCTAAACCATGCATCTGCGTATGTGATCGAAAAAAATTAGGGCTGACTCAACCATGTTCCGTATCTTACTCTGAGATTGGTTACGAACAAAATAAGCCGTGCAAAATTGAATCCCAGAGCACCTGTTCACTTTTATTTGACAAAAGAAAACATAGATTTTTAATACACATTCCAAATTCAAAGGATGATTCGGGAACCTTAGGGATTGAAGTGATGTGGAAGTCAGGAGGTGTGGCTGACAAGAATATTGGGTCGAAAAGCACTCACACCACAACGAGCAAACGTTCAATGCCTAGAATTCCAGGTAAAAGCGAAAGTAAAATAAAAAAGAAATCAAGCTGGTGTCGAGGTACCTGCAATAAATCTAATGAAGCGCCTCAAGAGAGCAATGATGTTTCTTTGATTAGAAGAATGCTAGATTCAGTCAAAAATGTGTATGTACCGTTCCTAAAACCATCCGTGTCTGAAGTGAAGAAGGAAGTGGCCCAACCTAAAGCGGATAATGTCGTTAGTATGATGTCGAACTCAACGACGTCTACATATTCTTGGAAATCTTGTGTTATGAAAACGTGCCAAGCAGATATTGAATGTGTGGAAAAGAATATTTCATATTCAGGTTTTTCTTATGGGTCATCCCTCGATTTCGTGTCTTATAAAAGCGAGGGTGTAGGTTCAGATATCAATTCGGCGATCGAATGTGCTAATGTAGATGCAAGTTCTACATGCAAACAAATGAAAAAATCCAATACAACCGAAAAATTGTTAACATTTGACATCGAAATGAAATCAGGTAGTTCTTTGAATCTAGGGAATTCTGTTATTTCCGTAAAAAGAAGTCATAGTATCAAATTTGATGCAGACCCTTCTGTACAGTGTCCGAAATGTGGTAGAATCAAATATAAACCGAAAAAAAAACGTTCCAAGTGTAATCTTGCGCAGAACAGACAAGTTTATAGATTAACCAAATCACCGAAACCTTCGTGTACACGCAAACTGAATACGGATTTAAAAAGATCTTGTTCTTGTATATCTATTGCCAAGTGTGCTAATGAACCGAAAGCTGATTACTGGTACAATTTGAAACGAAAGAAATTAGCATGTACTTCAACGGATAATGTGACCAACAAATGTAAACAGCCGGTACGAAAGTGTCGGTCTTACGATGATAATGATTCTAGCTGTTCCAAAAACAATCGAAATTTCCTTTAAGTCATATTTTTTTAACTTAACATCTAGCTTTCCGTGTACAAGTTTCTTACAATATTTTGTTATAAAAGCCTTTCTTTTGCCTTAAGTTATTCTGTTTAAATTATAGTTGGTTAAATATAGTTAACAATGACATGGTTATTAAATTTTCTATGATTAAAATTTGAAATATACAAAATCTTATCGTTTTACTTCAAATCCTATGTTTAAACTTTTCTAACATATTATATCAACTAAATATGGACTAGCCAACACTCACGCAATTATCGGTGTTGGCACTAGTTTCGTGCCCATCGGTGGTCCCTCTTCAGAGTGAGTGGGACTGGTATTTTTTGCAGCCGCAATTTAACTTTGCTTGAAGATAAAGCATCCCTTTTGCCTCGATACTATTCAGAGTCTACACCGGATGAGTCTAATTTGGTTTATATTTAGTTTACTAAATAACTGACCTAAAGTTGTATCTGATGTAAGCGATCTCCACACATACCAGAATATTCACCGAAGTTTCTCATATATTTGGTTACAAATGTAATCTTTGTACTGTAGCCTGGATAGAATAATTGATATTGCTGTCTCTGTTCTATCAAAGGAAATGAACGGGATGACAGTATTAACAAATACAAGTGTCGTGGTTCTACGGTTTCAAACTAAAAGCATCTTTACATTTAGACAGAAATGAAAATGTAAAAAAAAATAAGACTCCAAAGTTGTCGGTCTCACTACAATAGCTCAAGATCTTAATATAGTTGTACAATCGAGTTACGCTAAGAAATGCATAGCGGGTCGATCGTCTAGACTGGTCGTGATGGAAATAAAGCGCGACCGTGGAATAATTAGCGATGCTCCGATTGTTGGCATCCTACGTCGGATAATTAGTGGACTGCAAAACGATGGACAAACGTTTTATACTCTACGTTGTACTCTTGTTAGATTCTGTGCGTGCGGGAGTGTTACACGTTTGTAATGTAGGGATGGGGATACAGGATTAGAAATTAGTGAAACAATCTCCAATTGTTGAAGGGAAGAATTCTTCATTACATTACTGTGGGTTCACATTGTCAGAATAAACGGATCAAACAGTGTTCCTTTGAATAATAAGTTCGTTAGATAATGAGAATCTACAGATCAATTTAGGTCATGTTGTTCAATACTTTCTTGTCTTACGCCTTTATGTTATCTTAAATGAATCTCACAGCTTGTACTTAATTCGAAAAATAGCCGAGAAAACAATCCAATATTTGACCATCACGCCATCTATTGTACTCAATAATGACTTAACGATGATCATCACACATCTTGAATTAGCAGCCCTAGTTTTAGCGGGACGTTTGGCTAGAAGCCAAGCGGCGTAGTACGCAGACATGACGTCACAGGCATTCCGACGAGTTATGCCGTCTAGCCCACAGACGAGACGTATCCATCGCGAGCTGGGAGCTGGTTAGCACCACAGAACAATGCCTAGGCGGTGATATATCGTGTGGGTGGCACTTTAGTATTTGATGAATTTGGTACGCAGGCGTTGGGACCACCGGCGATGAACAAAATTAGACACTATCAAAGTGGCATCAGACCTTATACATTTTTAACATATATTGGCCTCTGCCAATCCTTTGATTAGATTTTATCTCCGTCAGTGTGGTAACCGACAAAAGATATTATGCCAGTTTTTAAATCCACTAGTTGTTGCAAGTGATATCGTCTGTGCGGAATTAAAATCAAAACTTAGTAGCCTTAGTGTTCTCTCAGAATATGTTCTAAATGTTTTCAAATTTTATTCAGATCTATGAATATAACTTATAAAACGGCTTAACTCACGTGCAACTCGGTGTCAGTACCGACTAGTTTCGAGCCCATCGGGGGCTC
>JAODUI010000011.1:4302157-4317355 GCA_027563995.1 Papilio gigon | reverse complement strand
GACTTTCCGAGATGGTAAACACTTGATGTAACTTTGCACTACTATATTTACAACTTACAATCGATAGCTACTTCGCATATTTGCGAACACAATGACATCGCGTCACAAAGAAGTATTCAAAATAATATAACGCCATCTATTGACTACAATTAGCTTAAACAGTAATGCACTTCAGTTTACTTTTTTTTCTAATCGATTTAAAGTGTTTTTGTAAATCATATTGATAATAATCATAAATACTGTACAAGGAAGTCACGTGCCCTAGTTGTGTGGTAAGACGAGATCAGCTATTTTTTTCTTTATGTAATTTTTAATAAATAAAATGTCTTAACCTATATATTTTAATACTTTAACTGAGGGGTTTTATATTGTCTATTAAATACCGTTCATTTAAATAAGCTAGCAATACTAGTTTCTAATATTTTTAGTTTCTTTTGGGCCCTTAGGTGACTCGCTTTAATTGCTCTTGACTATTTTGATGACTGGTTATATAGTTTGCACATTATTATTTTTTAGTCACTATTATATTTTTCAATGAGTATATTATCTTTCCGCGAAATCGTTAGTAATTATAATTGGGGGCGAAACAGCACAGATATAGGTATCGACGTTAATTAGCCCGTATTTGTTACGTAATGAGATGAAATTGTGATGTGACCTGGTAATCATCTTCTGAGAACGAGCGTGAACCAATGTTACTTGGAGATTATAACTTTGAATGTGGCTGGATATTTGCATTTATACCTTCATACGAAGCTTTTGAATACGAGAAGTGAAAACGTGATTTTTTTTAAAGTTATTTCAATTTAAAACATTTTTCGATTGTAAGTCGAATTTCGGCTACTACTATGTTTACTTTATTTCTAGAGTTTAGATGACTTGATAGTTTTTAAATTGTTGCGTGTGTCTTAATTTTTTGTTTTTTTATACGAGAAGGGGGGCAAACGAGCGGCGCGATCACAACAGCGATCATCCCTGGAGTCTTTAATAGTATAGGTCCACTGAACCTGTGGTAATAATTTTCGTTGAAATAATTAAAAATAAATAGTGTTCGAATTAAATTTCTACATTAATAAATGTAATTATAAATTATCTATCAAAATAAAAATGTTATTGTGTAAGTTTTGTATAAATAAAACTAAGTCTATTGAAAAAAAAATTAAGCTCTTAGTAATATTTGTTAAAGCCCTTTGTTACAAGGGGATATCGAAATTAATTCATTATAATATAATTAATTGAATACATTATCGCAGCTCATTACTGACGCTTAGAAGCTAAACTGTTACATATTGAACAAAATTTTCTGTTAAGATAGAGCAATTATCATAATTTAATCAGCTGCGTACTTAATATCGTACATAAAAGCTTCTACTCCGTGCTTTTTGTAAGCTTAGTCTGTGGTATTCGACATTTTGTGAGACCGTACCGATGCGTTCATACCTAATTAACTAGTATCTATGGATTTTTACATGTATAATTATTTAATAAATATATAAATCGAAACTATACTAATAGAATACAAATCGTTTTATTTTAAATAAACAGTTAGATAAGTTTAATACAAGTGTATTCAACAATTGTAGCGTCGTTTTCGGTTTGGGTCTTTCAAAATGGCGTCGCACTACAACTTCGCGGCATCTGAACGCGACTGTAGCGGGCGCAGGGTGTGAGGCGCCGGGAGGGGCGGGGACTTGCCGCATGCGTACTGAGGGCTGAGCTGCATTCCAGTAGTTCGGCCGACCGCCGCGCGGCGTTACGTGTATTCCGGCTGTTTGCGACGCCCGCTCTTACCACAAAGAACGCTTCAGTATTGTAAAAAATCTGTGATGTATTGATTAATTCCAACATTTTACCAACACAAAAACTATCGGCGAACTAAATCGGGCTCGATTTGGACACGGTGTGCGTTGTTTAAGTGAGCTTCTCTAGCGTTTTACTGCGGGCCACGTCCTATGGAATTCCACATTTATCGATGAATAGAATCTAGTGTGTGGACCGAACATGGTGGACTTTACGGTGCGATGTTGAATGCGTACGGGTTGTTCGTGTTTTCTGTGTTAAATTCCTATATTTTCTAGTGTGAAATTGTGAATTTTGTGACTATAAATATGGATTGGTATGCGAATGCTTAAAACGCTACCCAGGAGGGACTGAGTTTGCGTCGGATAATGAGAGTTGGGGAACGATAAACAGTAAGAATGGTATCGTACGGCTACTTCGGGCTCCGGCAGGCTCCGTGGACACTGCTCGTCCTCATCTTTATCGTGGAAAGCGTGATGGGCAATTATGCAAAATCTTTCTATATACATTGGAACACAACAAACAGCATATTCAGAATAGACAATACCGATCACGTATTTGATCTAAATAAAGGAAATGCACAGTTTGAATACGACCAAGTAAACATAATATGCCCCGTTTACGCGCCCGATACATTCGAGGAAGACATGGAAAAGTATATAATATATAATGTAAGTAAAGAGGAATATGATTCGTGTAGAATAACGAATCCAAATCCACGGATTATAGCAATATGCGATAAGCCGAACAAGTTGATGTTTTTCACCATTACCTTCAGGCCGTTCACACCGCAGCCCGGCGGTTTAGAATTTCTACCGGGGAAGGATTACTATTTTATATCGACGTCCAGCAAAGATGATTTACACAGAAGAATCGGTGGGCGCTGCTTAAGTCACAATATGAAGCTGGTGTTCCGTGTGTGCTGCAAGCCGGAGGAGCAGTCGCCCGCACCGCCGCCACAGCCCACCCTGCCGCCACCGCCGCCGCCGCCGACCGCCGCGCCGACGACCACGACTACGACGACCGTCAAACCGGTCACTAAAAAGACGCACAAATACGATAAGACACCTAACGAAGTGGTGAAGAGCGAGGAGCTTTCGTATTCGCGCGGCGCGGCGTTGGCTTCTTCCCTCGCCCTTGCCCTCGCGGCGAGCGCGGTGTTAGCTCCTCTGGCTCGGTGAATGTGCGCCAAGGCGGCGCGGCCCCCGCGTCCAGACCTGCTGGCGAAGCCCTGCTCAGCTCACAGTACACAGACTCTACAATCTCTCCACTTGCGCCCGGACACTCTAGTCTTCACGTAAATCAGTGTAAGATAGTGCTGTAAACTATGTGGTGAACTGTAGGTTAGTGACGGGTCGTCTAGTGATGTCCTTGTGATCTATTATTGTGTGTAAAAGGATTTCCTTTTAGTACTTAGTGCTGTGAGAGCCGGACTTCGGGTTTGGTGTCGGGGGTCGATGCCCGTGAAGTGAAGTGACTTTGTAGATTTGTGCAAAATTCCTAGGTATTTCTATATAAAGTTCCAATGACTTTAGTCCTTAAGGAACCTAAGTCGAGAGCCTAATTTTTACTATTGTAATTAAAGTATATTGGGCCTACTGAATAATCGAACTAATATATTATACACTCGAAGATCGGTTCGTAGACACGCGAGCTGCGGACGTATATATAAAAATGTTAACATGTGTAATGGTAATATAGATTTCTTAAACCATTAGGAATTAAACAATTTTTATATTTTCACTAATGCAATGAAGGATATTTGACTAAGAATTAGTATGCGAATACAGATGTTATAGGTGAAATCTTAATAGTTGATGACAATTAGTTAGATTTTAATTTAGTTCAAAAGACAGTTTTTTTTTATTTTTCATGCGACGTATATTTAGAATTTATTTATACGAAAAAAAAAATGCTCGGACAAGTTAAGAATCTTGTCCAGGAAATACTGTGATTTTGGTTTTATTTAGGTGGTAATTTTTCTCTTTATGCTTTCATTATGTGATATGATAGTAATTGTATTTAATGTAAAAGCATTTTTTCAATTAATGTTATTTCTTTTCTCGACTGATTTTCGCGAATACGCTTGTTCTTATTATAATTTAATAACGCAGTGTTTAAGGGCCTATTCACAATCGCAAATATAATTTAAGAGAGAATGACTATTGATGAACTGCTTGAGGTTTGGATGGCAAGGATGTCATGTGGAAATCTGATGGTTTTTATATTGATCATTGTCACGTCAATCCCAGTATCATCGTTGGGATTTTAAAGTTAATGAATTTTGTAATGAATTCATAGAAATATTTTCCATCGTCTTTGTAAAAGACTTTATTATAAACACCGTTGGCTGGAGCGCCATTTGCTTGATGTGTTTAAAAATATGAACTTGCACATTGTAATGTAATAGTCAAATAGTTGAATAGTAGTTGAAATAGACCGGTTTTCAGTTAGACATACGCATTTAGTGACAGGAATATAATTTTAAATAGTACTTAAGAATCGAATGCTTGAGTTTCATATTATATTGAAATAATAAACTAATATTAAGGAACAAACAAAACATCGAAAAGGAATCTTCTGTCTTTAAAAATGTATACGCAGAAAAGAAATACACTTTTCACTAATCCATTACAAAACAGAATGAATTCTATTTCAAAAGCAATAAGGATCAATCTGTAGCATCATGACAAGCTCACTATACGTTCCCTTTGAGGGGCTCGGAGCCTACCCTATGCCCGTGCCTAATAATAAGTTAAAGAAGTAATGTAAAGAATAAGCCTGTAACGTAGTAAACTGACTAAAATTGTAAATCATCGAAAACCAATACAACTTATGTCTTTTAATGGTCTAATTCAAATTCCGCATAAAGTCATCTTTAAAGTCAGATCTTTTGTATAAAGTCTTATACCAATTCAATTTACTTCTTTCGTATTCACCAGCACATTGACTCTATATTTTCTCTATAAATATTTAACTAATTCCCAGCAACAAAGGTATCCGTTACGAAGCAAAAAGTTCTTAGTTTAAAGGACTTCAGTTTCGGTACTAACCTATGTAAATTTATTCTCTGGGAAGAAAGGAAAGAATCTACTCTGAAATAAAAACTAAAGAAAAAATTTTATGCTTCTCGAGTCGAAGGGGAATTAATGCTAATGAATTCGTAACTGATTCAAGGTAGCCAAATGCGCAAGTTTCAATTGAAAGATAAAGAATAAGAAAATGGACGAATATTTTTAAAACAATATACATTTAGAAACCGTTTCATTTTAATAGACCTCTGCGAGTACAAGAGAAATGATTACCAGAGTTGGAATATCATGGAGAAATACACAGTGACATATTATCCAGCATTTGTTACGAATAGTCAATACATATTTGATTATTGGTGATTAAATATTGGTCCTTCGTGAGCAGGACACCATTAATAATCTACATTAATAGTATACAGCTATTGCTTTCTCTGTCTGCTTTAAGAGAACATATGAGACCTAAATATATACGACAGCGTTTCCCTTTGTTGTAAATTAATTGGAAGTTATCTACAAAAATGATTTTTCTATATTGAACGAATGTTTATTGTAAACTACTGATGTTTACTACAATAAACTTTATTTGAAGAATGATGTGAAATTATGAAACATATGTTTTCAACGTCGGAAACACTTATCATGAATCGAAAGGAAACTGGACACCGAAACATTAATTATATTATTTTAACAAATTTGATGATCAAAGATATTGTTATCTAATGAATTACAAATTAATACTAACTCTAACAATACAAATATGTAAAGAGATCCCAACTACATTTCATATTTTACATACTTAAACTTTGCAAGTTATTTCAGTTTTTCACAAACAAAGGTATACATTATTTATATAGCTAAATTTTAAAAGCAATTCTTTATACCTGTTCTATACTTTTATCTTTAGATAAGAGGTGAACTATTCAACCTATTTATGTTTTGGCTTGTCTTTTCAGTATTTGTTTGTAGAAAAGGGACAAACTTAATGCATTGTTACCCAAACATTGTGATTTACAAAATAAATCATTTTGTTTTAGCATCTATTAAGTCAGTTCGTCCGAAGGTTACCAGTGAGTGTTTCTATTTTTACATAATCTAAACAGTTTAAATGTCTGCTTAAGCTTTTCTTGGTACGGGCGTTGTTTAAAGTTGTCTTTTGGCTATTTTGAGATTACTGACGCGAAGGGATTGTGAAGGGATAATCAGCCTAACCTGGACGCGATAAATTAAGGGACGTGTTTCTTTACTGCGTGTTTCGGGGCATTAGTTAATCCATAGGTTGAAAAATAAATAAACAAATCAGTATACAAGGTTAAATATCATCCAAACGTATTGACTACCGAGTTTTTTTTAGTTCATATTCTGGTAATTGATTTGTTAATTGGTTGATTTGCTCACACTAAACGAGTTTTAATGTTTTTCTTGTGATTGATGCTATTGCAAAAAATTGCTGGAATATCTATCTTTCCAAAAGAGTCAATATTCTTCACGTTGTCTGTATACTGATGTTTTTGTCCGGATACCTTATTTAGGATCAAAGATGTAATAGTTTTGAACATCTTAATATCTGTTACAGAAGTTATTCTGCAAATGATACGTCAATAGCCTAATGGTTAAGGGTACGATCGTCCGATCACGTGGTCGAGAGTTCGAATCCCGCCATTCGACTAATGTCGTTAACCATATCCTAGCTATAGCCTATAAAAACTTTCTTAAAATTACCTACATTTTTAATTAGTATTTGTTTAGAGTAAAGCTTAGTCTATTCTAAATCTAATAAAATCAATATAAACCGGTAAGTCCCGGCAGGTGGATATTGGTCAGTGTGTTCTCATTGTTTTAGAAGGGAAAATAAAGCGTTGTGCGGCGCCGGGGGCGGTGCGGCGCTGGGGGGCGGTGCGGCGCGGGGCTCACGAGGCTTAGCCCGGCTGCTAATAGTCTGCGGTCCCAGGTGTCCCGCGGGATGGCCTGGCTTTTTCCAATTAATACCCGGTACGCCCGCTCGCCCCACACTTACGAAGAATTTCAACTTTATTGAACTTCTACTAAAACATTCCTGTCAAACAATTACTTTATACTAAGCAGGGTCAGTCACAAACCATGTCCAACGTTCCACAATTAACACAGAGGGCGTCTGTGTTTTCATTTAACACAAATTACTAAACCTTTTGCGTAACTTTCAAGGAAGTTTTGTTTTTTATTCTCACTATTTTAAATTTAATGACGTTAATTTATAAAGAGATTTTCACCAAAACTTATCATAAAGTCCTACCGTTTCGACATATAAGTAATTAGAAGATATATTAAAAAATCAAGGCGTAATTTAGCACGTGCGACTTTGACTCGCCGCCTAACTTTATGTTGCTAAGTCACGGCTGAACAAGTTAACACGCGGCGGGGATTAATTAACGCGCTGCTTAGTGCTCGCAAGCGACGCGAACACAGTTTACTTCCTGATTTACCTACGGCTGAAGGTGGAATTAGTTTTTTACTCATGTGGTGGTTGTCACTTTATCCATCCTTCAAAGCACAAATAAAAATCTAGAATTCATACCCTGGTCGAACCCAATATTTTTATAGTGTTAATACCTACAACTTAAAATAACTTCGTTAATTTTTACATATAATAACTATGGCAAATAAACTTTACATGTAATGCTGTCAGCATCATCATCATCATCACCCTTGCCTGCCCACTATTGGACATAGTCATTTCCCAATGCCTTCCACAGTATAAAATGCTATACGAAATGAAAATGAAAAGTTTAAAACAAGCAAGGAAAAGGCTATTTATAGCAAAATCAAACAGAGCTCAGTCATTCTGATAAAGAGAAATTCAAATAGCAATATGATTTCGCGAGCGTTATTGAGTCGGGCGTCGAAAGAGCGGCTGAAGAGATCAGAAGCGATGTCTTGATACGGCTGAGATTTGCGGAGATATCGGGAGCTTGATGCGCACATCTGTGCCCCGTCGTGTCGCTGTGTCACAACTGTGCACACAGATTGCGTATCGTGTCAGCATGAGGCACACAGAGCTTACGTCGCGACCCTCGACCTCGTATTAAATAAACATTTATCGCGAGTCACAAGTTGCATTACAATATTTGAACAAACCTGGTATTGAACGAACTCGCTCGTTGTCATTACAAGCAATCGATTATATTTTAATATTTCGCAGTCATTAAGTATTTAATCTAATCCCGCTAAGAAATTAACATATTTTACTGCCGAACTCAAAGACGTCTGTGAGGAAAATCTACCCTAAGGGATTGTTTCACTGGAATGTCTTTGTCGAGAAGTCGCGAGCATGCGCTAGTGTCATATAATAGTTTTGAATAATTAAGGTGTGATGATCGTGCTGGGTGACCTTAAGGCCCCGTATCACGGCGCGGCCACAACAATACTAGCCCCAAGGTGATCGGGTCGCTCTAGCCCCCGGCCTGCTAGCTCGCCGGCTGGCTGATTACACGAGCATTGTATTTATCGAACAATCCTATCATAAACTTAATATGTTTACATTTTTCTCATCCATTTTTGTTTATTTTACGCACCAATGATCTTTTCGCAATATATCTTTATACCACTGACCTTATTTGATTTCCGCCATTTTGTCGCTGATGGTAGTGGTAGGGAGCAGTGCTGAGAATAGGAACTAATAATTGAGGTACAATAAACTGTTCGTAACATCGAAAAAAATGAGTTACAAAAAGACCTATTCTTATATAAAGATCTGTGGCTTGTACGACATGATATAAGTCTCTGGAGACGCGTCATCGCAGATTAAAACAGTAGCCGTCTCGGCACAGGATGCATCCATTGCCGGCGCGATCTGCTCCTTTATGA
The DNA here is from genome assembly GCA_027563995.1 of Papilio gigon. Classification (NCBI taxonomy): domain Eukaryota; kingdom Metazoa; phylum Arthropoda; class Insecta; order Lepidoptera; family Papilionidae; genus Papilio; species Papilio gigon. The sequence goes on along the minus strand of JAODUI010000011.1, from coordinate 4,308,683 downwards.
CTCGCAGCGTCTTATAAATCTCATTGTTGTTTAATATCCATTGTGCTCTATCTTGTTCCTTTTTGTATATGATTGACAGGGACAGTTGCGCCACCATGAGCGTTTGAAGATTATTTTGGGCGCGCTACCTCCGCTCTATAAAGCCTCTCAGATTTGTCTTTATAATGTCAAGGAACTTTGGCCTTGGCAACAGTTGACGCGCGGTCACGTAAATGTCAATAAACTAAACGACTAGTTTCGAAACAGATAAAAGATATATTGATCTCGTTTTTATGGCTTTTATTAACATTATTAAATTAACAAGTTGAAACATTTGTAAAAGATTTTAAAGACTAACGTTGTTAATACGTTATAGTGATTCGATGAAAATTGCAGCAAGTTTAAAACGAAATTTTCGGAGCGTGTAAACGTTGCCTCGAAACGTTCCCGAGCGAGCAAGTTGCGACGTAGTTATGCTCAAATCATTTTTTATAAAGTTAAAATAATTTTGGCCTGAGTTGGATTATGACATAGCATTGTAACACCAGCAGATTGACACTTACCATATAGATTAATATTTTTTGCTTCAATTCGATGAATGCAACATTCACACGGCCAAAGGCTTCCAACGGATTCATCAATGTGCTACTTTCTTTAAAATGTACTAGATGGCGCTGATTTAATTAATATTTCATTATGTGAATACAAACTGAAGTTATACATACATAGGAACAGTAAGGGACGAGAAAGTTTATTTAAAGCTTTATAGACGTGATTCAAACTCCTTGAACTTTTAAGCACGAGCTTTCAAAAATTTTATCTACGAAACATGCCCCTTTGATGTTAACGAATTTGACAATGGAATGGCGGGGTTGGGCTTTACCCTCCATTTTATAATCGAAAAGTTCAAGGAGCGTCAGCAGAGTTTAGAAAACCATGTATCTTCAAGTTTGTATGTACGTATACTTAATATTTAAAATGAATAGGATGCCCCGAATTCATGCTTTTGATGTAATTTATCGAAAGGAGGGGCATTATCGTTAAAAACTTTGTTCGACTTAAAACTTATTAATTAATGACAAAGGGCGCTAACTTGTGACGTAGTTTCTCGTTATATTTAAAATACAATCTTTGAAATTTCGAGTTAAATATTTTTTATGTTGGATTCTTTTTTTTAGTCAATTTAATTTCGACAATATCATCTGAAGTAAACATACTTTGCAAACGCATTTTCGTTGATAATGAAAACACACACTGTCAGTACAAAGTTGTGAAAAGCTCTAACAAATTTTCTATTTCACAGGAGACAAAGCCTAACGACGTTCAGACTGTGCAACCGAGAATAGAACCTTTTTACTGAAACAAAGTTCTTTTGATTAATTTCAAAGTAAACTGAAACGAAATTATATTAACAGAGTGTGAACATATTTGAGTCTTTTTGTTTTTGTATAATTTTAGCAAACTATTTGAAATTAACCATACTTGTAGTCATTTCAATTGAACTCTTCTAGGCTTTTGCTAGGACATGGTCCATGACATTAGTCGAACGACGGGATTCGAATCTATGCCCGCGTTATCGAATTACGGTACTTTTATCCATTAGGCAATTGGCCTTATAATTTACCTTTACTCGAAAAACATACAATAATCTATTCACGCGTCAACAACATTAATTTACATTTAATTAAGGAACATTCAAATAGATTGGTGCGATAAAATGCTAAAAACGTTTAAAAAAAGCAATTAAGGTTGTCTCCGGTCAATGACCCACAGTTTCTTATTCCTCTGATTACTAATGATATATCAAATCCCTAAAGGACCCCTCGGTCCCTCGGCCCCGCAGCACTTCAACCCCTCGGCACCTGGGCAAAATTCTTGAACGTAATTAAAAATGACTTCGAGATGGAATTTAATTTTCTAGGCGAGAGTGAATGAATGCGTTCTACCTATGACATTTGGTATTTAGTAGATGGGAGTGAATGACTGCCCCTTCTGTCCCATATATTATATACCGGCATAACCACCTGAAGTGTGCAGCTAGTGATATGAACAGATCGTTCACTTTTGTTCATACTTCGTTCAAATTTACTTACATATCTAAAACTATCTAAAACCAGGTTTAACCACGATCATTTGAAAACATATGCATATCCTTCACTATTGGGCTATCGGTGCTTCAAATAACTACCTTTTTTATTACTTTATAGGCCAAGTTAAAATAGCCAGTCTTATTATGAATCGTATAAGAAAGGAGGGACGGTAGGGACAGTATTCTAATATACATACAAATGGCTTGTCCTCATTAAACTTCTACTGACTTCGTGGAGACGAAGTCAATGCATTTCAGGGAATCTTACTTACGTAGTGAACTAAAGTACAATTTAAACATGAACTAGCCAACAGCCGGGTACAGTTTCGTTTGTTTAAACAGAGAAATCAAAAGTCAAGCAGGATAATTGCTGAAACCAGACCTTTTTGGTGGTGTGTAAATACTAGCAAAATAAAGAATCAATAAGCTTTTTTTTTCGGCAAAACTGATTGGGCGTTCTGACCATATACTAATTTTCTGATACGAAAGTTTTATTAGCGCTCAGTCTATAAATATTAAGAGACATAAATAACAATAGTGCATAAATGAGCAACAACACTCACAGTCTGTGTACACTGCCTACGCTTAATAATGCGATGTACTTGTATTCTAATGCAGGCCACACACGTTAGGTTTGGTATGACGGTTATAACCTTGCATAACCGGCAGATACCGTGCTCGATAGTATAGAACATTAAGTTTTGTAACACCGCTAGGCCAGTGCTGATTAATTAAACAGTTGCAGAAAATTAGTCTTTTTTTTTTAAAGGTATAGTAGATTTTTGTTCATTACTGATATTTCTTGATACAAAATTTCTTTTCTGGTAAGCTTGAAAAAGCTTGTGAACGATATGGTTAATAACAATACTCAAATGTTGGGATTTGAAACGACGACCGTTAGATCGGTAGACCATTAGGCTGTTGACGCTAATTGACTGCAGGATATGTATGTAAAGTTGTGTGCGACCTGCAGGACGCACTGCATCTCGCAACCGTTCCGTAAATTGAAGACAATTTAATTTACAAAGGCAGAGGCTGGCGTGACGTCATCAGTCAGGCCATATCTAGATTATTCTTAAGTTGAAGCGGGGATTTCATTCGACGGCAACTGATTAAGATGGTTAGACTTCATTGCGGTTTATCTCTTAGGTTTTGTAACAAGAATTAAAATTATCTATTGCACGTTATCTGAAATTTAATTTGTTAAAGCTGGTACACTATTAAATGCTACAGTATTTATTTTCTTATTATACTAGAAGGTTCAGGACCAAATGTTGCAAAGAATCTTTTTCGAAGTAATAAATATGTTAAGATCGATAGATAGATAGATGTGTGGAAGACTAGTACTAACTTTGCCCACCCGCCGTAGAGAAAAGGGTTATCTATCATTTTCAAAAGCAAAATTAATCAACAACTAAATTTGATAATTAACAAGTTCATTTGACTTCACCTTCATATAAATTAAAACAATAGAAATAGTCAAAGCACAATTAATTCGCACAATCTGCCGGTGACATATTTAATTTGTTGGTATAACCCTAAACCGTGACGTCAGAGTTGATATAACTTGGAAGGCTTATTGTTCCCGGAGGACGATCGGGAGCAGCTACGCGACCCTCGCATTAACAGCTCTGCGCCGCAATCAACTAACACGCATGTCGGCGCCGAATTGTTTCGAAATTCAGCACATCAATTCCACCTCAGTGAAGTATGCATCAGTTAGTTTTTAATAAGTATATAGATGAGTTATAATATTAAAACTCTGTGTGTCGGGACGATGTACGAAAGCTATGAAGATCAGGTTTAAAATTGCCGTTTACTTTGATGCTCCATAAATCTTTGTGTGTAATAAAACTTTACCAATGTTTTAATTCTGTACATGCAATCATATATTTTTAATGTTTAAGATAAATTATTATATCCAAATACAAAGTAGATTACAAAAAAAAGCCTTTACAAAATTTTCTTTCAAAGCATCAAAAGATTAGTAAATCGTACGGGTTTTTGAAAACGTGTTCTAGGGATGGAAACTCGTCATTCGACTATTGTCGCAAAGCACATCCTCGCCCGAACTCATAGCTTACTTGGAGTTGTACTAGAAATGTTAGTGGATTACCAAAAAATCTTCGACAATAATGACAAAAAATTAGTAAAGTAAACATTTCTCGGCAGTGTCTCCGGACTCAAATCGCCCGTAAACTTTGTAACTACAGCTAAGCGCTTAATAATAAAATCCCCGGTTAAATACCTTTTGTGCGCAACTTGAGCCCCGCTGTAATCACCCCCCCCCCCCCCGCGACGTGTCTGACGCCGCCAATTAATGCAAACGACCCTGATGACTTTCGCTAAGGGCACTCGTCTTTTATACACCAAATATTCATAACCTGTAGCAAGTTAACGAGTTCACACAAAAATAAGTACTTCGTTCATCGCTAAGGCTTTCCACAATTCTGTAGGCTTAGCAGTTTCCGTAACTTCACAAGTTGGTCTTTTTTCTTATCATCTCTAGAAATTTTTGTCATTATAGTTATATTTTTATTTTCAAATTTAAACCTAAACATGTCCGGTCCTTGACAATTATAGTAGCTAAGGCGATAAGAATTTAAAATGGAAACAAATTTAACTATAAGTTTTAAAAACATATATTTCGCCGTTCGCTAGTCTGCGTTTGTTCCGAACAATCTCCGAAACGGCTAGACCAATTTGGACAGGACTTTACTGGAACAGAGCTGATGTATGCGGGTGTGTCATGGACTATTTTTTTTAATTCCACCCCGACGAAGTGGGGAGTAACAGCAAGTATTCAATATAACATGAAATAATTCGTTGACAATTGCCAAGAGCGAGCACATAAAGTGTGCAATTGTATCTGTGGGCGACAGGCGCGGCTATCCCACCACGCTTTATCACTGCAACTGGTGTAATAAATGACGATTTATTTTATACCGCGCCAGCTCGCACTGCATTCGTTGTGAAACTTTGAGAACTTGTAGCGTCTGTTCGTAGAGTTATTTAAGTTATTGAATAAATAATTGTCAAGGAAACTGAGCGGATTGCGAACATTTTTCTTCAAAGCTATTGTAAAAGTTAAATTGCTTTTATTTCTTATTTTTAAAAACTTAATCTTTGTGTTAAGAAAACTACGCAACAGTTACACAACGACGTAGTTTATTAAAATTTTATTTTTTATAACTAATAACATTTAGATGAATACAAGCAGTAATCTTTAAGTAGCAATTTTTAAGTAAATTCTTTAGGTCTGGTATACAAAATGACTATTGGAAAAACGACTCTCGATAAGTGGGTAAACTCGTATGAAACACTGCATCTATATTATTTATTATTTCGCATCAAGAATCGTTTAATTTGTAAATCAATCGTTACCATCTCATTAGAAAATGTGAGGTTAATTTCCTCTCCGACCTCCCTTTGAACTTTAATTGAATATTATTAATATTAATGAATTAATAAACCCGTTGATTCAATTCTGATTCCCTTATCATCGGCCATTGCTGTTACAAATGGCCGCCCGACTCCGAGGATCTTTTGATCATTCATTCATTCACTGCGAATAGACACGGGGAATGTTTGCAATTGAATGAAATATTACATCTTATCGTTCGCCTTTCGCTACATTTACTAGCAGAAGATTTAATAATTCATTCTTGGCGTACAATCGAAAGGGATCCGGGCCGATACGATTCGTTCAGTGTTGTACTGTCAGCGAATTCTGTAGCTTAATTTGTTTATAAACGGTTCGATGATTTCCCTCAATTAGCTTCAGGGTACCGAATTTAAACAAGACCCATTTTAAGTAAATTGAGTATTTGACTGCAACTTTGGCAAACTTTTACCGCCTCTATAAACTTCACAGCTGGCATCGCTCGTTAAAACTTTTTAAATTAATAACTTTATCATGTATACAATACATTTTTGTATGTTAACATTGTTGAACAATATTAAAATTAAATTCCTGTTACTTTGTAGCATAACTTTGCTATTTTTAATCATTTTTTTTTACATCGTCTCTTAAGGGGCTAGTAGAGGCTTGGAAAAATACAGTACGCATGTGATGTCTGTCATCAATTTATATAAAACAAATGAATAAATTCGCTTCTCACTTAAGACCGAATATAGCAAAGAAAACTGTCACTATAAAACCTAAAATTTAACAGGCATATCTTGCTATCATAACTTTTCGACCTAACTGTTTTGCGAGCGTCAGATTTCATTTCTTCGAAATGTAATAATTATCTTTGACTGTACATTGGTGTCAGTTTAAGTCTTTGGTAGCACTGCGCACCAATTAGCATGAGATAACAGCGGCGTGGCGTGGACGCCGCGACACTCGGATGTCGCTCTTCAGTAATCACGTGCGTTCAAACGACCTATTACTTTCTTCGTTACGTGGGACAAGTGACGACGTCGCAGCGTTTAAATTAAATAATTCTATACCAG
>JAODUI010000011.1:4260880-4271806 GCA_027563995.1 Papilio gigon | reverse complement strand
CAATGCAGCTGTAGTTCCTCTAGTATTGCGACTTGCCCTAGCTCACCTCGTGATCCGACCGTTCGGTTGCGTTCTCTTATTAAAAAAAACAATTTTTAACTATTTGCTATTTTAATCGTTCATAGAAAAACAGCACCGCTAGTATACATTTTAATATACTACCAACATATAAACAATAGCTTTGACCGTGTCTAATTGTCCGCAAAACGAGTATAAAAAATATAATTCGAAATTCGACTAAAGCAACAATGACTTGGATTACCGAGAAACGAGGTCGACAACAAGATACTTTCAAAACAAGCAAAACTGTTAGATCAAACAGTGGATCCAAAAAACTGGCCACTCGAATGAGACAAACTGATCTAGTCCGGTGAGGTGCTCATCGTTGGTAATAAAACCTCTTTAGCCAATGGATGCCACACAAAATAACTGCACTCCGTAATTACCTCGATACTTTGATAGAGGGCGCTAATGAGATATTGTGATATAATTAGATTGTGTCATATTTGAAAATTTGAATAAAATATAGTTTAAATGTAATTTATCGTACAAACGGTGGATTACAATAATCACTAAGTAAATTTATTATTCAGTAACAATTAATAGATATTTCTTAAAATTCTTATTAATCAAAGTCGCATGTAAAAAAAAACTAGTTTCTTCTTCTTCTTTCTCCTGCCCCGGTCCCACTTTATGTAGGGTCGGCATAACATGTTCTTCTCTTCCATTCTCGCCTATCAGCCGTCATCTCATCGGTTACCCCTTTCTTCAAAAAAAACTAGTTTATTGTATAAAAAACAATGCGATCAATTGACAAGATATTCCACGGCGACCGTTATCTTCGCGATGTCCGATTCGAGGCGACACAGTTTACTTTGAGTCGGTGAAATCGATTCGATGGAATTATCTATTTTTATGCCGGCTTAATCAGTTTTATAATACGACGTTATCTGGAACGGCCAGAGAGGCGCTAGTGTCGCGGTTAGTCTGATAATATTTTAAACCTCCTTACAGAAACTTAACAAGACATCACGACGAGTACTGCGTGATTGTTTATATTAACAGATTGCGTTAATGAGCTAGTGTAATTTAAAGAAAATATTAGCTGACACAATTTTATCAAATGTAGAAACTAGTGTCGAGCCCGTCACAGCGACGCCGCTGGGCTCGAAACTAGTCGGTGACGTCACCGGCTGATGTGTTAGCCGTAGTTTAATAATTCAGTTTTTTTTTTTAATTTGTCGCGGACCAGGTCGCTAACAAAAGCCAGTATCAAAATATTTAATAAATCCTTAATCGTTTTGTTTTTATAACTATAAAAATCAATAACTATTTGTAATATTGGTTAATTGAAGATCCAATTAAATCAAATTTAAACCACTGATTACTTTTTATTTCGTATACGTAATGGAAACCTTCTTCAAATTTATTTGAATTATTCAATTATGAACTATATGACGCGTTAATAGAGTACAAACTAAACACATGCTTGTACGACTATTGCCAAACAATGAAATAGGTCAGATCGATTCATTATTCATTCATTATTGACCGATCATTGGGACTGTGTAATTTGTTTTCAACTTTGTGTGCGGGAGATAAAACTGTCGGAGCTATCTCGCCGTATGATAGATTAAATTGGCTTTAACTATATGAAAAGACTTTTTAAAAGAAAATAAATACATTACATGTTTTGTATAACTATTTCGTCACTGTAAACTCACAATACTAGACATTATAGATAACAAGTACTATGCGTCCACGATAACATAACGACTACACATTAAGTCTGCATACATCTGGTTTGTAGATTCAATGTGGATGTACATGGGTATTGATGGATTGTGTGAAAGAGGATATGCGTAAGGGTGTGAGTTCAGACAGCTGATAGAGATGCATATGAAAGTGCATACTTTTCTTCCTTCTCTTTGAATTATTTTTAATTTTGTTAAATTTATTGCTTGGTTTGATTTTATTAGTTTTTCCGTGTATCTGAATGAATTCAATGATTATTATTTTATTTATAATTATTAATAGTGTTCCGAAACTATGTATGTCAACTATGTAGGGGAAAGGGCAGGTTAGTGATGAATCTCTATTTTAACTACAAAGGTATTAATTTAATAAATAAAAGACAATTTAATTAAAAAAGATTACACCAAAACAAATTCTACAAAGGTAATTATTTCTTGAAGTATTCATTAATTGATATTCGCCTTTAAAACTGACTGTAGACGTTATTTTAACGCATTAATTATTACTACGTATAATTATGAAGGTGGCCTTGCACCGAGTAACGTGTGGTGCGTGCGCTAAAGGCTGACTCAGTGGACGGCCATTATCACGAAATGTGTAGGCTGTAAGTTAAAATAGAACAGGACATTGCGATAGATTATAGTTGAGTTTAAAACTTTATAATTAATGATCACATATATATTAAGGGAACTTTGAAAGTAGCGCCAGTGATAGAAAAATTGAGAAGCAAAAGGTTAGCGAGGTATGCGAAGTGATGATCACGTAAACAAGTAGGTGATGAGGTCAATTTGGATGGCTATAAAAGTAGAGAAAGACCGAAGGTGTGGATGGATTGTGCGAAAGAGGATATGCGTATGAAGTGTGTGAGTTCAGATATGACGGCTGACAGAGATGTATGTACATATTGTGCCGACACTCATAAGGGAAAAGGGCAGGTTGATGATGAATAATCAATTAAAAACGTGTATAATGGACATTACTTCAATACTGTTATCTAAAATTACTTGTAATATTTTATTTGACACGCTAAAAAACTTAACATGAATCCTTCTAAGGGAGGATGATGATGACATCCTCGGTGGTATATCCATCAGCCGTCCATCAATGGCGTACCTTGTTATCTTCGAAAGAAGGTCTGGTGACTTAGTTAATAAATATGATTATCTGACTAACAGAGGAAGTCAGTATTTTATATTCTGAGCGTCACCTTCCACCGTCAAACTTAGAAAAGGAAATAGTTGCATGAGAGAATAGTTTTTTTTTTACATTTTTCTAATCCGTTGAATGTGGGGAATTTGGTCACCCTTTGCTACGCCCATGATTGTGTTAACCCTACGCGGGCGCATTCGAATGTCAATCGAAGCGAAATGTCAGTCTTGTCATTTTCTTACACACATGTATATAAAAAAAACTCCTGTCAAACGGTAATTTCTAAAAATAATTTCAACCATTGAATCTGGCAACCCACACTTTCCGGGTGGTTGTTAAAATTGTTTTTTTTTTTTTTTATAACGAAAATTTTAATACAATCGCCACGGACAGTCAATGGCCAATGTGTTTACAATTTAGACGTTTTGTTTACATTTTTTTAACGCCCGCTCCAAAATTAGACTTGTCAGAAAGAAGTTTTATTCGAAGCACATTCTGAAGTTCTGTATAATTTATTTTAATTTTAAAATATGCTTAGATTATATTAACAAGATGAAACTATGCGGGATGTTTTTTTACAACTAAAAGTAGATTTTACATTACAAAATCCAAATAAAAAAAGATACAATATAAACTTTGAACTTGGAATTTTCAAACAATCTATCTTTTTTTTTTTGTAATATATTAGTAGATTTTTGTTAATTTACTAATATTTCTTGTAAACATTCCTGGTAAGCTTGATAAAGCTTGTGTTAAGATGAACCATTCATGACAATAGTCGAATGGCGAACCCACTACCGCAAGATCGGTAGTCCGTACCCATAACAATTAGGCTATTGGCGCTTCGCTTATCTACATAGAAAAAGTTAGATGAGGCCAAAAAATTTAGAACATTTTCATTTATTTAGTTTTTCTTAGAAGGGGTCAATCGCTCGGCCGATTCATCAATGTACAGTATTACAGATGACGCCCTTGGTCATCTGTAATACTAGAGGAACCACAGATGCGTTGCCGGCCTTTGACAGAGCGGTACGCTCGCTGTAAGTAGTGTAGTGTAAACTGTAGAATTGTGACTAATGAAGTCGTACTAAGAGTACATAGTTGTTACGTATGAAGTTATATTAATATGTTTTTCGTTGCTGTTAACAACAGATGAATCGGTTAGTAATAGTGGGTTATAAATGAATCACAGACTATAGAATGCACAGAATGGAAATCGAATAAACAATTTTCTTTTAATTTAACAAAAAAATTAGTAGATTTTTGTTAATTCACTAACATTTCTTGTAACCATTCCCGATAAGCTAGAAAACGATTGTGTTAAGATATGTTTCACGACAATAGTCGAATGGCGAGATTCGAACCCACGACCGATAAATCGGTAGGTCGTATACATAACCATTAGGCTATTGGCTTTTGCATGTATATGGTTCTTATAGTACGATAATTATTTAGTTTATTACTATAAAGTGACGTCACATCTAAATATAAAACAGTAGAATAGCGTTAACATTCATTTGAATAAAAATTCCCTTTATTCAAAGTATTAAAAGCAACGTTTAAAAATTGAAAAGTAAATTATTACATTTGGCAGCGTAGAAATCAAAGGTAACGCCGTAAAGCCGTATTTTCCGAGCATAAGAGCTGTATTTTAGTTGTAGCAATTTCGTTTTCGACACCTCTCGGGGAAAATAAAAGAAAAATATATTGAATAATTACGTCCGCTGCGAGTACAAAGCTCGGCCCGTTATTTACGCTGCCCACCTACAATTTGGAGCCATTACTTTAAGGAATAATACGCTAAGGCCTCAATCGAGATTTGACCAATTTCATTTATATTTCACCTTTTTTTCTTTACGATATAAGAATGACATCGTAATTGTGTTTTCCAAAATAAAATGAAACCATCTGACCAACTAGCGTAATGCGGCGTAAATCGTAACTAAAGCTGGAAACGCAAGCGATTGTGATACCGGCAACCAATCAATTGGTGTTTAGTGTTTGTTATCAACAGTGGCGCCACCATTGCGTCACAGATAGCTTGATTGATTTACCTCAGTCAATGACAAATTGAGCTTGATTTCATTATGCCGTCTGTATTAGAGTAATTAAGACACAAAACAATATTAACTAAATACATATACCTAAAGACTTCACACTCTATAATGCTAATTCGAACTGAACTATAGTGCATCTTTTGACCACACTATCGTCAGCTCACTATACGTCCCCACCGAGGGGCTCAGAGACTACCCTTTTAGTAGGGGTGACTAGGGTCAACCACGCTGGCCCAGTGCGTGTTGGTTGACTTCACACATATCTTTGAATTTCTTAGCAGATATGTGTAGGTTGCATCACGATGTTTTCCTTCATCGTAAGAGCATCGGATAATGTACATATGCAATTCGAAAATTGAAAAAACACATTGGTACACGGCTGGGATCGAACCTGGACAATGTCGAGTACGGTCCGGTCCGGTCAAGCATTATTTGAAATCGTAATGAAGCGTTAATTTAGTTTTTAATAAAAAACAATTGTGAATTTTCACCTGTCAACTCTATGCCTTTCCCTGTGTCATTTGTTAAAAATGTAGATAGCCTGAGGATGTCCGCGGGACTACGATGAGAAATAACTAAGCAGTTATTGAATTACAGATCGCTATTATTGTAATGTTTCGAAATGCTCATTGTCTTACAAGGTCATTATATAAATTAATCCGACCTTACATACTCCGAGATAATGCGTTCCCAAAAATTACGCCCGCATTATAAGCAATCTTTATAAAATTTGCCTTTAAAGATAGTCTGAAGATCTGACCATGTCCAATATTGTTTTTTTCTTTTGCGATGCGACGGCCAGTATGTTGAAGATAATCAAAGGGTACGATTTGACCCTGGACTTTAATGCGTGATCATTCAAGTATGAAACATACAAGCATACCTACACAGTATATAAAATTTATATTTCGAATCTTTCTCGCGACTTTGTCAGTATCATCATCATCATCAACAGCCATTGTCTGCCCACTGTTGGATATAGGCCTTTCCCAATGCCTTCCACAGTATGCGGTCCTCCTTCTGCATCCAACGACTTCCTGCCGTCCGCACTAAGTCGTCGGTCCACCTGGTTTAAAAAAATACTACCTAAATTATTTTCGCATTCATCAGCAACCATCCAGTAAAAGCTCCGTTAAAATTAGTCCAGCTGTTTCTAAGGTTATGCAGAACAACCTCGACATTGCGGAGAATAAAAATGGATGCTCGTTTAAATGAATGCAAAAACATCACATTCGCGAATTAGAGTGTCTATATGTATTTCATAATACATATAGACACTCTAATTTTATTAATTTTATATACGTTAAGGTTGTAAATTGTAAATTTTGTTTTGTGAAAAAGTCATCGGTGCAATCACGGACAGCAACCAGTGAAAGCTTTTGTTGCATACATTGTTATCTTTTTTCTCTCAGGTAACTGAATAAAAACCAATTGGTACAAAAACAAATTTAGTAGAAAATATCTTTGGATGTTGCGTGTTTTTTTTAAAAAAGCTTTTAGCTTCCAAGTCAAGTCCTATTACGATTGTGTTAGACGAAGTCAAATTTCATAATGGCATAAAGATGTTTAGAGTAAGCCATCTCACGCGAAATATTCTCGTGATAAAAGTAATGCGCGAACTCTATGGTTTTTAAGCTGTTGCGTGTTTTACAATAGTGAAAAAGCTACAGGATGATTTTTTTAATACACATTTAATTGATTATTAATTTGATACATACAAACTACGAGGCCACTATAATCTAGATAGTACATACAATAATTTACTTTTTTTTTACTACAATCTTCATAAAAAAACATACAAATAACATACGAACACTAATCGTGGTCTTGTCACTCTATCAAAAATTCGCGCCTAAACTATCCTCATCCGCCAGTCATAGACTAATAGCACAGGCTCATAGGAATTTAGAATACACTAGTGTTGTTAAATGGCTTACAAAACAAACACTCAGTTCACAGTCAGAGGTAAACGTTCTAAGACGTTTCCAACTAAATTTAAACAAGGGAATTCTTACTTGGTTTGTAGGCAAGTTGCATTCTTCTACCAAAGACCACTTAAACCGTTTAAGGCAGTCGTAATTAACACAACCTTCGTATTTATAAATAGCGTAGGTATTTTTTTAATAAATATACAACTCTCTATTCGCGTACGGTTTCACTTATTAAATTCTCGGAAAACATTTTTGTCCAATTCAGTAATCCCCTGAATTTAATAGCGTGATAATATACCCTAAAACCTCAAGTAAGTCTAAGGCTTGTTCCTACATAACCAATTATTCAGATCTGTACCGTGGTTGCCGAGGTCGTATATAACAAAGTTTTAAAAAAAAAGCGTTTTATATCGTATCGTATTGTATGTATAAATCAATCATACGTAATCAAATTTCTCCAAGATAGATTTAAGAGAAGGTTTAAGTTACTTGAAAACTTCTTATCATAAATGTAATTTATTACTCGTTTATATAATTCGATATTTCATCATCAGAGTCCAATCGGTGATGTAACAGAAAAAAAGTTTTAGGTCTAATATTGTTTTTTATCACCATCATCAGTGTTTATTTGCCCACAGCTGGACAATTGCCTTACCCAATCCTTTCCACAATACATATATTGTACCTATTCATGCTTTACTGTATATTATTATTATCAATTCTTATTAATATTAAAATTAAGGTCTATATCACTTATAAAACGGCTTAACTCACGTGCAACGCGGTGTCAGTACCGACTAGTACCGTTCCTCACCCTGAAGAGCGGTACCGACACCGATTTACACGTGAGTTAAGCCGTTTTATAAGTGATATAGTGAAATGTCTCACGAAAGTTTTAATAGTTTAAAATTAAGGTCCTCTGTTATTAATAATTACACGGTTTACAATTCAATAGTAAAATATTGATAAATGAATTACAAGCAATGTAAGGTAGGCAACACGGCGAACATGGCAAGCAATTATTTAAAATAATCGCATCATCTGCAACGCTCGAACGCATCAAAGAAAATAATTAAAACTTCTACAATGTATTTTAAGAACGATAATTGCAAAATACGAGATAAGGCTCATCTTACCAACATGATTAACTTTATAAAAAAAAAAACTCCTAAAATGGTAAGCACCGGCCATAAATGCATTCATTATACCGTACAACACTTTATGAATATGGTCATATACTGTGAAATTACACGTTAAGATATCAATTTAAAAAGTACCCCTGACTAATATTAAACTTATCAAAGTTGAGGGCTCTTAAAATAGTTCGTATTTTAAAACGGGGCATCACGATAATTCGATCCGATTAAACTAAAGATTCGCTTAACTTGCTAAAGTGTTGAATAAAGTTGCAGTATTTTTTACGTGGTCGGGTTATAGACGGCCGATCCAGCCAGAGCGAGACAGACAAAAAAGGTTCTAACAGCGGGACGTCGACGGAGGATGCCATACAACAATCTAAACATAATGACTTGTAATGGACGTTGATAGGTCCGAATAAAAAATATTCAAAAACGAAAAAAAAGGACACGTCCGATGAGAATCTTAGCGTAAAACGGAGCCCGTCATTTGAGAATGAGCATAATTTTATTATCAAACGTTTAATAATCTTAGAATTTAGATACCGTTTATTGTAATCGAGGGAATTGTATATTTGGGAATGCAAAACGATTTCGAATTAGGAACGTATCAATTTAAAACATCGATTGATAATTTAGTATTCAAAATCGCGATTCGATTCTTTCGTGAAATCGATGTTAAATTATTTCCGATTTAATAAGTAGCCGAGAAAAATAGTAGCCGATATAATCAAGGACTATCGCTTAAAACTCGAATGGCAAATAAGTTTATTTTTTTACCGCTTCGCAAAAACGGCGTCTGTAATCAAGCTATTTTATTATCGAAAAGGTTAGGAAACGAAAAAAACCTTAAGCGAATTTTGCGAAATGGAAACGGAATTCGTTTGTTTCATAAATATCTGATTGTAGGCATGAAAAGGCATATTTAAGAAAGTTTATTCCATACCTCACTATTTATTTTATAGCTAATTTTCTAATAATTACATTAACTAATAAAGTGTATGACAAATTTGAATTAAAATGCCGCGGGAGCCAGCAACAGTCTTTCGTTTTAATTCTAAAATCCTCTTATTATTGTTGCGTTGGTGACTGGCCTGTATTAATATACTTAGTATTAATTATTTCTTAAAACTAATAAATAGACAAAGAAAAAGTAAATAGCAATGTTTTGATCAGTAAATACCGAGTTGAAAGTGGAGGAATCCTTTAAGAATTTCCGCTTAGAGACGTCCATTGAAGTTAAATGTAGCGTCACAAATCGGTTATCAATAAAGAAGGAAAACCGATAAGAGTTATGTAATTAACGTGACACATTTTCGGATTCAAAGCGGCTTTGGGAAGCCGTACCGAGCTATTTCGGCGAGCGGTAATCCCCCACACTCCAGTTTTACCGTTCATTCACAATAGTAGCTTAAATCATTCACAATTACTGTTTAAAATTGATTTAATGTTAATTTTGTAATCGTCGATGTTTCAGAGATAAACGTTGATCATCTTTATTCAGTCTCCTATCAAAAGTTTGTACCAATATATACCAAGTTGGTTTTGGCAACCAAACCTTTCGAATCATAGACAGTTCAGTTCTAAATAGGGAACCAGAAATATTATTGCTATTGGTTCTGAAGATTGAATTACTCTCTCTGTCTCTGCAGAGTTCGGCAAATTTTTTTCAGTAGAAGTTTTTTTGTGTTTGTTGGTAAACACACAATCGGTCATTTAAAGTCATCGAAATAGCGAAGTTACCGCTGGCCGTTGACTTCGCCTACCTATAAGACAGAACGAGAGATGGACATAAAGGGATTATTTTACTTTCCTATGCGTCCTCTACTCCGCCAGATCCACGTCCCTTTCCCAGACGGTATTGTTTATTGGATTAATTTTTGGACATCTAATTTGTTAACTACATTGGTCTATTTTATGATTCTTATTTATTCGTCCTACCACGATATGCTCAGATTTTTAACTAGTTAAATAAATAAAAAGAACGCTGTAACTTGGGCCGCATATAAATGTATTATTGTTACTTCTGCTCGGAGCATTACGATGAAAAAGAATAAAACTAACATTGGAAAGTTCCAACTTCACATGACCTGGCTCTCTTTTTCGTACAGTCACGATTATCGACACACGATTCCTTGTTTGAATACCAAAGTTCAATGGAATTCTGATACAATCAATACACCCTCTGAACATTGCTACTTTCCTTCCCATTATTATTTCTCAGCGCTTACAAAATGTTCAATGTATAATGAATTGGTAAGAATTTTTGAACGTATAATTTGTTAAGTTGTAGAAGTTGCTAGAACGGTTTTTTATCACGAAAATAGCCGTAGGTTCTTTTTAAAAGCGTATCAAAAGATGAAAATGTCGACTAATCATCGCTTTTGCTTTTACCTTTGCAATATCCTTATTGTTTGTTCGAATTTCGTATAACTTCGTTTTTTATATTTTCGATTCTAACACGAGGGAAATTAGGTTTAATTTGGATAATAGATTTTATTGTATCACATTACGATAGCTTTGAAGCGTTTATCGCATTTCGTAAAAAAGTATTTGACTTTCTTAGACAGCCATTTTTATAATTCATTTTCGAATTGATATCGTTCTTTGTAAAGGTAATAAGGGAGTTGGTACGAAGACTTTGGCATAGTTTAGACCAGTTTGGCGAGTTAGTGAAGAGAAGCTTTTTAAGGAATAATTACTTAAAGGACCGTGCGAACTTACTCGCCGTTAATTATCAATAAATAGACGTTTTAAAGGAAATGATTTATTTATAGTACAGTTAATTCTTTACTTATTTTATAAGTATCAATAGCCTAATGTTTATTAAACTATTAAAACTTTCGTGAGACATTTCACTATATAACTTATAAAACGGCTTAACTCACGTGCAACTCG
>JAODUI010000011.1:4210960-4224845 GCA_027563995.1 Papilio gigon | reverse complement strand
CAACATTGTCCAGGTTCGATCCCTGCCATGTACCAATGTGTTTTTCTATTTTCGAATTGCATATGTATATTATCCGACGCTCTTGCGGTGAAGGAAAACATCGTGATGCCTGCACATATCGGCGAAGAAATTCAAGGGTATGTGTGAAGTCAACCAACACGCACTGGGCCAGCGTTGTTGAGCCTAGTCACCCTTAATAGGTTAGGCACCGAGTCCCTCGGTATAGTGAGCTGATGATGATAACATTTTTCTATGAAATAATAGAATTCATAATACATTTTACACTGATATCTTGTTTATTACGAATATTATAATTTGAAGAACGAATTATGTTTATCGATATTTAAATAAAAATACGTCATCATTGTTTAATTTTAATTCAGTTTCTATGAACAACTGACTCTATATATATATATATATATACATACGTAATTATCTACAAGGAATTAGACCCATTTACCACTAAGCATAGGGTACATATTTCTGTGGCAGTCATGTCTGAGTGAGTCGATATACATTTCTCGTCTACAGAGTCTCGCGCGGCCAGTCGCACGGTTACTGTCGCTGGAGGAAATTAGGGCTAAGTACAATCATGACCCTTTGTATTGTTTTACTTAAAAGCTACAGTGGATGGAACGTTTCATGTGCATTGAGACGACAAGAAACCGATAAATTATAAGACGTAGGTTTTAATTGTGTCTGTACCAAAAAGTCGGTCAATGGTACAATGCTAATTGTTTTTTTACTAATGTCACTGCTTGCTCATTGGTTATTTGTAAGAAGGTTTGTCCCGTTGTAAGGATCTAGGCATAATTTTTGTAAGTGGACCACCGCGAAGGGCCTTGATTATACAATGAGGAGCTGTCGCGTGTACAGGAGCACTATCGACAAGTGGGTCGCTAGTTACCGACCGCTTCGACATTTTAATATCCCAACACCACGCGTCCAGCTAAGACCATTTCAAATTGTTTTTTTTTGACATTGTTTTATAACGACCGCTAACAGATTAGAGTTCCTTCTTCTGTAGAATTTTAAAAGTAAACAATTAAATGCTTTATATTAATATTACCGTCATAAAATTGTTTTATATTTAAATGTAACGAAGGATTTAAAAAGACATTGCAATTAAATGATCGATTCAGTGATGTTGTTTTATAGCTCTGACTGAAAGTACGTGTGTACAACGAATTAGAACTTTAAAACCAAACAGTTGAGTTCAAATTGTTTTGTTACAGTTTGTACGATGTAATATTCAGAGCAGAGAATTCAATTCTATTTTATTAACATATTTTTCTGCATCTGTCTTTATCTTAAAATGTAATTCGTCATATGTTGGAATTATTATGACAAAACTATACTGAACCATAGTCTAGCTAGAGACAGTGTTAAGCGATTTGCCATCATAAATTTTTATGCATGTTATTTGTACAATTTTATGAGTACGTCTAGACTCACATTCGGTCATGGGTTACGGCGGGATATTAGCGAAAGACACGAAGGCCTACATGCTAACGATATCACGTGCTTTCGTTTTTTTTCACATTTATATTATTAAAAGCTAAGCTTTGAACATGACCACTTATTAAGGATTGATTCAATTGATTTAGCTTTATTTTTTAATAATTAAATAGTTATAAGACTGATTTATAATATACATTTGACAATTCGTTACACGAGAGAGACAAAACATTGTAATCAATGGTAGAGGAAGTGAGAGGTAAATACAAAATGCAGGACGATATTTTTAAAGTTATTTTTTTGCTTTTTTATTTTATTCTTAATCTCATTTATATTAAAGTGGTGCTACATATAAAAATAGTATGTGTTGTAGTATGTTCTATGAAAAATTAAAGGGATTTATAGTTGTATGAAAGGAAGACGTAAATGTCTGTGAAATGAATCTCTCGTTTGAATATTATTCAATACACATCCTTTTGAATATTCGATTTGTTGATATATTTATTGCGAGGTATCTCCGAGGGAGTGCCGACGTAGGATCAATGCTTTCAACGAAATGCAAATTTCATTTCGAGAATGCAATGAAAATATTTTTGCAAATCTGCCTTGTTAATAGTTCAATTAATTTTATGAATTATTTGCGGCTGTAACTGTTCGTAACGAATGATGTGGAGGCGTAACGTTTTGAGTTAACTGATTGTAAGTATCAATTTACCATCGTAATACATTGTTGTCTTTGTTTCATTTTGCAAATACGTTTTTTTTAACACTTTCTAACACAACTAATCGCGATATCAGCGCCACTCTCGGCAGCACATGTAATCTTTTCGGTAGACATTTGGATAAAGATTTTGTCATACGTATACAGTGACATTTTAAGTGAATTCAAGAAGTTAAGTGTAAAGGCGTTGCAGATTTATCATTAAGTATGCTAGAAATACTTAAGTTACCAAAACTTTCGGCGTCTTAAGTTTGTAAGCTGAAGTACGATTAAGTGAAGTAGGTAAATAAGCTTAAATATTTTAAAGTTCTTGCAATTTCCACGAAATATTTTCATGTATATGAAAACTATTCCTGGAAACTGTATAAAATACTGTGTGTTGTATAAAATAAATTGTGTAAATATACTGACGACATGGAAGACAGATGAACGCGGGTACTCAGGAATCTAGTCACTTTTAAGTAAGCATTTAAGTAGGTCATTAAAATGTATGATTTACTATTGTTTAAACAAAACACTACATTATATTTTCTGCGCTAGATTAAAAAAAAAACTTAGTGTCATGGAGAGGGTTCAAAACGGCCGGCAACGCATCTGTGGTTCCTCTAGTATTGCAGGTGTCCATGGGCGTCGATGATCGCTCTTGGGATCCAGCCGCTCGTTTGGCTCTCCTCGTATAAAAAAACCATGGAGTCGTTTTTACTGTGTTAATTCTTGTCTTAACCATCATAGATTTTTACATATACAAACGTCTCTATAGTTCCTTTGTGTGTGTGCGCGTGCAACTCGTTTATTTTTAATTACACGTGAATTTGGCAGTCACGGGCATGGTGCTGTCTCACTGCGATTGATTCCGCACATGCTTGCGACGATACTTAAGATTACAACAATGTATAGGTACTTATAAGTTTTGCAGTAGGGCGATCCCGTGTAATCAAAGTCGATGATAAGATTGTCTATGGCCACTGCGCCACCTATCGGACTGTGAGGACATCGGTTTCCAATGGCGTTCAGGCTGTTTCGCTTTAAAGATTTTTTTAGTTAAACAGTTTTTAGTTTATATTATTATTAAGTTTTTGTATTTTCTATGTTGATTTGGATAGTAAAGCTGAAATTGAAACATAATACAGCTATAACTATATCAACACTGATATCATCCTTTTACAACAATATAGACCGACAATGTCATCTAAAACGACATAAAAATGTCACTTGACTACACTAGCTAGTACTAGGATCTTTGAATTTTGACATTGACAGAGTGGCGCTAGTGTGCTGTCAAAATTACTTTGACAGATACCTCTGTCGGTCTATAATCTATACTTGACCGTCGTCATCCATTGTGTCAAATACGAATAAATTCATGTGTTTTTTTTATTAAAAACTGTAGTCACATATAACAAATGCTCGAAAATAGTTCATTTGAGGTTATAACTTCGTAGCATTAATCATCATTGCTCTACGGAAGTTACTGTTATCTACGAAATGTTGAAACATTGTTTCCAATGTCCTTTAGAGCTAAATTTAATTTCAACGAATAATTTATGTTTTATGTATTCGAAAAAGTAAATAAATATAATTAATGACATGAAAACATTGTTTAGTATTTTTTATACATAATTCATCATCAACCTGACTCTTTTCCCTGCGGAGTCGACACAGTATGCACTCTTCCATACATCTCTGTCATCCGTCATATCTGAACTCACACACTACTTACGTATATCCTCTTTCACACAATCCATCAACACCTTCTTCGGTATCCATTTATCTATATATCCTTCCGTCTTCTTACACATATCTTCCAAACCATCCATTCACACCTTTGGTCTTCCTATACCTTTATAACCATCCACATTCAATCTAATCAAATGAAGTTAGTAAAATTAAACTATTAAAACTTTCATGAGATATTTCACTAAACTATTAATAAAAACGGCTTAACTAGTTTTGGACCCATCGGGAGTCCGAAACTAGTCGGTACCTACACCGATCTACATGTGAGTTTAGCCGTTTTTATTAATAGTTTAGTAAAATTGCTGGAAGTAAACATCTGGTGAATTGAAGAAATACTAAAAGTTTATTAAAAGGCATATAAAAAATTAATAAAGAAAAAGTTAATGAAGCATATAAATTGATTTATTAGCATCTAGTTAAAAACAAAATCAAACAAATCATTCATACAAATACAAACTCGAATCTAAACACGAGTTGGAACAAAGAATGAAGCTTGAAGATTGTTCCTATTAAGCAACTCCAATCGTAAAACCTCCTCCGCCATTGTTCCGCTGTGAAAAACTAAATCGGAAAACATTCGATTCACAAGTGAGCTTAGTTTATGTTAAGTTTGGTTTATTTATTTGTTAACAGAGATTTCCTCTTAGCAAGCATGTTCAGTCGCGTTCGCATCGAGTGCAGACTTTTGTTTTTTTGTGTCTGTTGTAAATCGATGACGTTGTTACATTGATATCAGTACGAACACTAGCGACGTGTGTTGCGAATGTTACCATCTAATAATGTGGTTTTATCATCAACGCTGGTTTATGTTCCCCTGGTACTTTGAAACAAATGTGATATAAATTTTGCTATGATAAAAAATCTATTTTTTTTACGATATAAAAACAAAACTGCCAATATTTTGCCAAAATAGCGAAGTAAGAATTACAATGATAATATTTTTTGTGGTAATAGTAAATTATCTCATAATAACGCTTTTAAAATACGACATCGTATTACCCAAAACAATATCGGAGGGAGAATTTACACCACCTTCGAACTGGCAACCCACGAAAATTGCTCGGTGACTCGGCCAAACTGCGGGCGAATAATTAAATATTTTCATAACACGGCAACACTGGGCGCTACGCTCATAAATCACAGACACGTGCACGTTCCCATTATAATAATCCGTCAACAAATACTATTCGTATTATTATTATTTTTTTAATATGAACGTTTTTTTTATGACGTACATCTAAACGTTCACATTCCTATACATCCGTATGGAGGTTATTGCAAAAAAATTAAATGACGTTATATGTATTGATATGGAAGAACAGCCAAAAGCCTAATGGTTATGAGTACGGACTACCGACAAAACTGACATTGGTTCGAATCCTCTCATTCGACTATATCGTGGACCGTATCCTAACACAAGCTTTTGAGCTCATCTTAAATGGTTACAAAAGTATAGATAATTTTTGTTTTAATATAAATTTAATAATATTTTGTGATAAAAAAATGAAATAAAGCTGGAGAAATCCATAACCTCTACCTACTTATACGTAGTATTTATCATCATCAATACCATCATCATCAGCTCACTATACGTCCCCACCGAGGGATTCAGACCCTATTATTAGGGGTGACTAGGCCAAAGTCAACCACGCTGGCATCACGAAGTTTTCCTTCACCGTAAGAACGTCGAATAATGTACATATGAAATTTGAAAATCGAACGTGGGTAATGTTGAGTAGTTCGGTCCGGTCAAGCGCTTAACAACTGCGCTACCGACCCAGTGCATTGAAACGGCAATATTTTAATCGTTGACGATTGTATAATGGAAACGGGTACTTTCATAAGGGGAAAATTCATATTACTAGGGACAAGTTTACTTGTAGCGGAGCCTGTACAATATGGAAGGAAACAATGGGTCGCACGACGTCGCTTACCGCGATAATGTCTCCCAGCACTTCGCTAATAATTACACTGTCATTTTTTAAAAACTCGTCGAATGTTAATTTAATAATAACAATGGACCTATCAACATGTTCCTAATTAGTTATACTTTGAGTTTTACATATTATAATTACCGTTCATTATCATGGCTAACTTTAAGCTTAGATAACTAGACGTTTTATTAATTTGAAGAACAATGGGGTTATAGACGTATTGCGATAAAGCCCATTAAATATATAAAAAAAGTAAGTTCACAAAATTGTTACAGTATTTAAAACAAACACACGAAACGACTTAGGGTCCTTCAAGAAGCGAGCGTACCTCTATCTCGAAGACCGGCAACGGATCTTTGGTTCCTCTAGTATTACAGGTGTCCATGGGCGTCAATGATCGCTCCTGTGATCTCGGTTGGTTGGTTCGCTCAGTTGCCCCCCTTCTCGAATAAAAAAAAAACACACACACACACACACAAACACATATATGCATGCACACACATACAGTGAATTGACAAACATGTTTCGTCTCTGTATCTTAGTAATTAGTGATCTAGAGAAGGCACTGTTTTTGTAACACAGGTCCCTATCTACCACAGGAAGCAGAGCCTCAGCGAAAATTTGCAGAAAGTTTTGTCAAGTAAAGTGTTATTTATTTTTCGTTTATATTGACGGCTTGAAAGCTCGTTCGAGTAACTACAGAACACAATGCTAGGCGTAGGGTTGTAAGGGGATGCGATGAGAGGGTCAGCAGCTAAGTTATTTGTAACGAACAGACCTCGTCTATATTCGTGTCTCATATCTCTTTACTTATTGTTGTTGTCACTATTTACAAAATAATGTATGGAATAATTGAATTTATTGAATTGGTCGATATTTATAGAATGAGAAAGATTTATATTTCTGTATGTAACGAATAATAAAAAAATACTCAACGAATTTAAGGATTCTATTGTTATTAGAAAGTTGCTACATTGGGTAACATAGTTATTTTATATTTATCTCACGGACAAAGTCGCGGAAAAAAGCTCGTGTATAACATGTTTCAACATTAAATAACATTAGTAATCAGCTCACCATACGTCAACATTAAAATCTTTGAAGTCTACTCTATTACTAGGAGGGGGGAGACACAGTACGTCTTGTTTAAACCTTTCCACTTTGATATTAATATTTTCACAAAGGATGTAATAATTATTATTTATAGTTACATATTACTTTGTTAACTATAGTTACAAAGTAAAACGAGAATACCTTCGTCCAACATGATTGAAACAAACGGTATAAGAACATAACAATGTTATAAAATGAGCGTAAGACAAGCTTTTAAATGAGCTTACGTCGTGACTGTTAAGTGAAACAATTTGCGAAAGTCATCGCTAAAGATTCTAGACCACTAGTCGTTAACTGTTAACTAACTAGAGTATTTAAACTCCAACAATATCAAAGTGTTTTAATTATATAAAATAGCCTTGTTTACAAACTGTTTTTACGAAAATAACTTGTGATTTTTAAATAAGTCATTTTATATCATAATATCCAACCTTTACTTCTTAATTAGAATGTAGTCTAGATGTCTTCGTGATTTTAGTTAATGCCACGTTTAGATACGATAATTTACTCTTTAATTCTGTCAGATATTTTTTTAAAGTAAAATATTAGCAGATTTTTTTTTACAACTAAGCTCTAGACTTGTGCTAGGATATGGTCCACGACAATAGTCGAATGTGGGGATTCGAACTCACGACAACGGTATCGGGAATCCATACCCTTAACCATTAGGCTATTGGCGTTTAGATATACAAACGCTTTCCCTATTTTTAATTTTGAGCCTAAAGATAATAGAATTGTATTCATCGTAATTATGAAATTTATATCAGGTTTCGTATTCCGTAAAATACAGAACTGAATTCAACTGAAAAAATGTATACGTTGTAATTAGTTATGTTGATGAATAATCCTAATACAAAGGATAGGATATTGTTCACAATAGTGAGATAGTTAGTTTCGAACCTATGACCGCTAGATAGATGGTTATGAACCCTTAAACATTACGCTATCACCGCTTCACTTGTTTACTAGGCATTATAATATTGATAAAAAGTAAAGTAAATAATATAATTATAAATAGGAATTCCTTGGATACGGAAGGAGGACTGTATGTGTGGGAATGGCCTGTGTCCAGAATTGTAAAGATAAGGGCTGATGACTGTGATAATGAAACTAAGTAAATTATTTTGTTAAGTATAATCATGTTAAGCCTATATTCAATTTACTTGTTTCTACTTTTGTTGTGTAAACTATTTTTGCCATCGTCCCCTTGAACTCATTTCACGCAAGACCTTTGAAGTGGCTCCCAAGGGGCACCGACGTAAGTCATTCATTGTTTACTGCCTAGGTACGTTAATTGCATCTTAATGACTGCAATATGCAAAAGTGAATAGTAGAGGCGGGGACAATAGAGCTTCTTGCTTACAATAGCTGGTTGTGTTCAAGATTTGTAAAATTACATCACACTTTTACCTTGGTTTTTCACTATGGTAATATAAATACATACGTCGTCTCTATTTTTTACAAAGACGTAAAGGAAGGCAACATGTTTCTACATTGGAAACACAGGGGAAAATCTTATCTAAAAGAAATATAAACTATTGAGTATCGTAATAAATCCATTGTCCATAGACAGGAATGAGAACGAAAGCATGTATTCAAAAAGATATACCGCTTGTACTGTTTTGTTTGAAACATCAAGACGTAACGATTTTTTTAATCCTAGGGTATTTCTATTTATTACTCTTAAGACATTTGAAGGAAGTGTTCACAAGGGTCGACAAACGAACCGCGCGATCACAAACGAGGTCGTCGACGCCCAGGGACATCCGCAACACCAGAGGAGCAGATACGTTGCCGGACAATATTATACATTCTGAAATCACTTTGTAAACTGATATGTGTATGTTGTTATTGTATTAAAAAATACCATTTTAATGTACATATTCAATACTTCAAATTAATCTATATATATATAAAAATGAATTGCTGTTCGTTAGTCTCACTAGAACTCGAGAACGGCTGAACGCGTTTATCTTATCTTAATCTTGGAATGTTCGTGAAGGTCTAGGGAAGGTTTAAAAGGTGAGAAAAATTAGAAAAATCCCCGTAATAGCCTTAAAAATAGCCCTTGTCCATTTCCCATACAAGCGTTTTTTTTTTCCGAGGAGGAAAAGTTTTTTATTGCCTTTAAGGCGAAAGAGAGTTCGTGGGGTCAGGTAGTTATTATATAAATTTCTCCATGGTTTAATTTTAATTTACAAAATTTGTCAATCCATTCGGTCCGATGGTTTGCATTTAGTACACTGAACATTATTGGCCGGCATTGTTCCGTCGTCTGGCTTATTCAACAGTTTGGAGCAGAATAATCAATTTCTATTAAGCTGCCTAAGAATAGCTTTATTGAGCCTGTTGCAATGCTTCTACAGAATTTAGTTCAGATATAGCGCATTTGCCTACGTTCAATATTGGACGGAGTTACGCTGAAGATGATAGTGCAGTGAGATATATTGCTATCACTTTTATAGTCATAGAATAAAAAAGGACAACAGATCTTAAACATATTTGTCAATGAAAATAAGGTTAGAAAATCATTTACAGTCAAACGGCAACTCTACAATTATATGTCAAAATTAGCGATGACTTGATTCAAGCTGAATTCAAAAAAAAAATTAACTGCCTATGCATTCTTCCATACTATGTTCTACACTTGTGCCATTTTCCACCGATATATCTTTCATTATTTCGAATATATAATAACAAACATACAAACATCCATCCGTGTATCCAAATTTATGCATTTATAATATCCGTATCAAGTATAATGATGGTAATCTGGCGATGATAAACATTTAAATTACAATATAAACTCAACGTGTGTGAATAATTTCATTCAATCAGTTATCAGACGGTGTACAAAAAAGTTTTTATGATTATTATTTAAACAGTACACTGATTTGATATGTCCGTACAAGAGTCATCGCTCGCGAGTGAACGAAATATGAATGCTGACAAGCGTTCGCACTGTGCGGTATGCCTACCCTCTGCGCCATCACTTAGGGTTGCTGCACATTGAATAAAATGTAAACTAAAATAGATTAATTATTTTCCCCTATGGAGACAGGATTGGTGTCCAAACTAGAGTGGTACTCTGTGACATGGGTCTTTTCATTCATCATCAATTTGCCCGTTTCCCAACGTGTCGGCACATGATTATTGTTCTTCAGTACATCTCTGTCATCCGTCATATCTGAACTCACACACTACTTACGTATATCCTCTTTCACACAATCTATTCATACCTTCTTCGGTCTATCTTTACCTTTATAGCCTTCCAAATTCAATCTTCTTGTTTACGTTCCCATAATTTCTTCGCATAACCTTCTTTGTCTTTTAAACAATAATTTAAAAAATTAACTTCAATTTCTATAATCGAGTATTATTTTAACGTATCTCGTCCTTTATGCTATTTTTTTAACTGACAAAGCTAGTTTTAATACTATTTTTTTTGCGTTGACAACCCTAGGTACCCTGCGGTCGCCGCTACCCGTGTAGGGCGCATGTAGACGATCTTTTATTCTTATTTTTACGAATATAATATTTTTTTAAACTCTTTTTCGCATTCTTATCTGTTTCGGACGTCGGTTTTTGTGCATACATACAAAAACTGACTTTTCCCTCGCTTCACATCGCACGGGAATCATCAAAACGGTTTATGTCTGACAGAAATGAATCTTTTTATTATATTTGATATTACCCGACTAATTTAGGAAGGTAATGATTTGTCTCCTATAACTTAAGCAACTACACCGATTTTGACGAGTGCCATTATGTTAATATTGTTGCTTTGAATATCATAGGAGCACAGTCAGTTGGGTTTATTTTGAATGACGCATCAACCGGCCCTTTTCCCTGTGGAAGGTCAGCACAGTATATACTACTCATCCATACAAGTTTGTCAGCCGTCATATCTGAAGTCACACACTTCTAACCCCTTTTTACGCAATACACCCACACCTTTAGTCTTCCTCTACCTTTGTAGCCATCCACATTCAATCTCATCACCTAGTTTATTTTGAATGACTAACTGTGTTGTATGCAAATTGTGCATCCTAGAAACATTTACGCAATGCTTTGAGTCATAAAGTGATTCTATGATTATCATTGATGCAGTAAGTTGAATAAAATTTAAAGTCGCCGAGAAAGGAACTTACCCTTTTTGGTCAAACATCGTCTGTGGGCGTCAAATTGATATAATATCTTCAATTAACTCGTTTCGTTGTTTCCTTATGTAATTGGTTAAGGTAGTGCAAATTAAAGATCATAAGCCGAGTTTTCAAGAACATTTATATATTAAATAATATTGAAATATTTCATACATTTTCTAGTAATTTTATAGAGTTGATAGGTTTCGTACATTTCCAGTTACACGTATTTTTTTTTTAATTCAATCGTTTGTTTTCATTTTAAACCTGATCAATTATAATAATATTTTCAACAAAATTCCACTACCTTGTAAAATAGTTGTACATTCAAATGAAAATTAATTTTGTATAAATTAGTAATTATGTATGTTTGTATACGAATAACATGTATTTATAAAATTCTTTACGTAATTTAATACTTTTATGTCAGTTTTTTTTTGTCAATATAGAAACATTTGAATATGTAAATTTAAACTTGCGAATTCTTTTAAACGACGAACTGAACACACTCGAAGTTACCGTGCGACCGGACTTCAAGACTAACATTGGAACATAAAGTCACATCAGATAGTCTCTCGCAGATAACAAGGTACACCATTGACGGATAAACCACGAGGACATCTTGTCAAAATTATTATGTATTAGTTTTATTAGTTACCTTTGTAATATGTTTGCATGAAGTTGCAGGCTTTAAATGGTTGCAAAATTACTGTTCATTGTTAACACGAAATAAAGGTATAACTGGGTCACTCTTTGTTAGTGTTAACAAGATAACGCGTGCACACGCATTCAAAGCTAAATGAAAAGAAGCTACTCGAGTGCTTTAGTTTTGACCAACTCAAAAGCTAGATTCAAAGCTTGCTTTCAAAACTACATCCATTATAAATTTAAGCCATTCAAGCTATCCTATCCTTCTCATTTCAGAATTGTGAAGATCGCTCGCGCGTTTCATTATAATTTTTTTCGAATATATTTCACTTTTTTTTTTTAATTCCTTGCCTCAGTCAATGGCAGCCAACTCACTCGTCCTTTCAAGCCTTCAAACCATCAAAAAAGGCCTATTGGAGAGGTGTGTAAGGTTTGCTTTTATTTCCATTGTACGAACACTTTATTTTTCTCGGCGGCAAGTTGGTTATTATTATTATTTAGTCGTCTTCGATGTATCCGCAAGGAACCCGTTTTCGAGGCGGCGTTTGGGCCGTGACCTTTAGTGTTGTGCCGCATTGAATAACTTAGCTATCGATATCGATTTAATTATTCTTACTAACATCTTTACTTTTTTTATATTTTCTTCACTTTTCCTCGTAACTTGTTATCAAGTAATGTCTTTTGCATGAAAAAATGTTTTAAAGCTTCCTATCTTCTTTGTAAAAAAAAAAACTCATGCCTGATTTTGATATCATATACAAACAAAAAAAAATGTATTTTGAACCAAGGACTGTAATTTTTTGGTATCGCTCATTTTGTTCTAGTTACACGTTAAAATTTACTTATTCAAATTTATTTACTATTAACTAAGATTAGAATGATTTATCGATAAAATACTCTATCAGATAACTAGTCCAACACTAAACACGCGTCACTTTCGTGTTTCGTCTTTTACACCTTCCATGATGCACCTCCACTCACTCTGTCCCTTTCGCGCGAGCCTCTCTCTCGCACTAACCATTTTTCTACAACAAGCCATAACACTTGAACACTACGCCAAGATATTATACACCGTGCCGACACTCTATTGTATCCACCGTGGTGTGAGTGTCGCCGGAAAATCCTATACACTGGCCGTTTGTTATTTGCCCATATCAAACAAATTCAACCAAAGATTGACACGTACCGACGATTTTTAAATGTTATTTACTAACCAATAAAGAGTTGTTGAGCTTTATATCTGGAAAATAAAACATAATTCTTTTTAATATTGTTTGGTTTGTATTATTGTTTACTAACTAATATTTTTTTTTACCGCTACAACTAACAAGGTTAGAAACTGGTATACGAATAGTCTAAAAGCAGAATTGGAACTCTCCACATGACCAAAATCCGTACCTCTAACCATTATGCTATTGACGCTTATTTGTAAAAGGAATCGTTCGACATTCAATATAAAGTCTTTACGATTGGGGGGAGGGAGGGGAGGAGGGGGATAGACGGACTGTTTACAGTACTTGCGGTAACATGGATATCGGGTAGACTCGGCTACCTTCGTTAATCACCGCGTTAAACCATATTAAGGCTGTCAATGCCTATTAGACTAATAATATCGATATAAATGACCTTGTTACAGATTTCGGGTGTCGATATGTGTGGTCCGAGCCATTTGTTTATTTCTTATCTGCATATTTAAATGCTACTAAGCAGCTAGCCTATGATAGGTCAATGACCATTTGTAAAACGTTAATGAAAGCAAACAAACAATTCCATTTTTGAATGCGTATTTTGGACATTCAAAATACACGTTGTTATATGTGTATTTAAATATATTTATGACTGAGCCATCTACGAACACCCGCATCTCTGTACGTCACACCAAACATTGTGTTTCTGCGCAGCGACTCGTACGATGTTTCGAACAATCAAAACATTTAATAATCTCCTACTGATGACTAATTGTTAGTTGGTAGACAGCACAACCAAAGAACTAGGGCCCTAGAACTTGCCTGGTTCTTTTACGTCTGTAAACGACATAGAAAGTAGAGACGGAAAACCGAGTCGTTTCTATTTTGTTTCTGTGAAAAAGCTCTTTGTATGCGCCATTTTAATTAATTTCTTTTTTTAATTAG
>JAODUI010000011.1:4117393-4145579 GCA_027563995.1 Papilio gigon | reverse complement strand
GCTTAACTCACGTGCAACTCGGTGTCAGTACCGACTAGTTTCGAGCCCATCGGGGGCTCATCTTCAGGGTGAGTGGGTTTTTGTAATAGGCTCAAGACAGTTTAATATTGTTTTACTCAGTAAGTTTTTTACTATTGAAAATTGACCAAACATTTATTTCACAAACAAGTATTTCTAAATAACTTATAAATATTTGAGACCGACATTAAATATAAAAGAGAATCTTGGGTAAAAGTAAATTGAATTAATGGGTTGCTGATTATTAAATGGAAGGCTCCGTAATGAGCCTTCCAATGGACCTCAAAATGTCACCGGCTCCATCAAAGGTCCGTCTCTTAAATTAAAATAGATATAATAGATATACAAATTGTAGAGTACTTAAGTACAACTTAAAGTTAATATAATATATTGCATATAAACAAAACATACAAGTGTTCTATCTTGTCATATGATGATGATGATGACGTGACGTATCACCGAGAGTAGGATCCGAGATGACTTGCAAATCTGAACTTGAGTCTTCAAGGTCATTTACGTCAATTCTGAGGTATAACCTTTATTAATAATGGAAAGGCCATAGTCAATCTCATATCCCAGTGTGTGTTGAACACACATACGTATCTTTGATTCTATATGGATATGAAAGCAAATTTCAAACTAGTAATAGTATAAAACTGTTATTTTATATAATAATATCTAAGTAATTATTTCTCCTTTATCAAAAGGGATTATATTTTTCATTCAATTTGCTCAATGTCGCGTACACGGTCACAGCGCACCGCCGACGAATCAACCTTACACGTATCATTAATTTTGTATTGTTTTTGAAAACCGTTTAATGATTTAATATTGCGAAATTATCGGATAAATCAAGCTGACTTTGTGTATAAATGTATGTTATACAAAATATATGTGTCCTGTATGTAGGCTATATTTCTTTAATCTTTTCAACAAAAAGTCGTAAAAACAATAGTTACAAGAAGGGACATGATAGTACTAGGTGTTATGAAGTCTACTCCCAGTTACATATGCCATCTAAAATTGATTTATTTATAAGGGATAGTAATGGCCACAACAATACAATAACAAAAACTTAGTTCATCGTCATTATGTCAACCGGATACAACTAACTTCTGGGCGTAGATCAATCCCAATTATGCCATGATCAGTCCTCGCCCTCAGTCAGGATACGCTCGCAACCTCGATCAGATCATTGGTCCATAATATTAGTTCATCATCATCATTATTATCAGCCTAGCGTAGTCCACTGCTGGACGTGGGCCTCCCCCATCGATTGCCACGATAACCGGTCCTGCGCCGCCCGCATCCAGTGCACTCCCGCAACCTTGACCGTTGTCGTCTTCTCAACTACGTTTAAATACTTAAATGTAGATTTCGATTGCTTTTTATTTTATACCTTAAATTTTACTAGTATAGTAATACAAAGTTTTTAGTGGAGGTATTTATCGTAATTGTTATCAAAGTCGTATGATCGAGGCTTATGATCAGTCGCGCGTAGCGTTTTTTAAGGCGTCAGTGAAAAAAAAAAACAAGTGGCAGTACGTAACATTGACTTCTCGACCTTACCTTCGATTACCACAATTGTCTTGCCCTTGCTTGGATTTGAGAGGTGAAACATCATAAAGTGAACATTAAAACTAAGAGCGTGTGATGTTAATCATCACCTACATTGCCATCAGACAGTCAAAACCTACAGAAAAAATGTGTCAAAGTAGTGTTAAGTGTTCTGTCGTTATAAATTCTTATTACAGATATAACGAGGAAAGATTTTCCTTCGTAATTTTTCGGAATAGTTCGTGTTTATCGTGCCATCACAAATAGCTTCAGTGCCCATTTTAAATAATGATATTATTTATTTTGACATTTGACACTCAATAATAAAGTTTCATAGTATGAAAATGTCACTCATTTAATACGATCGTTTATTGACAGTTCGGGTGATATCGTATTCTGATAAAGATCCGAGTTTTCCCGGAGAAAAATAATTTCTCACTACATCTTTACCAATTGGTCACTTTATTGACAACCGTAATTTATCTGTGATTTCAGTAAATGTTTTCAATTTAGTTTTAAACAATAACTTCCCTTCATTAGTCCTGACATGTGTCTGTCCTTAAAACTTCCCGTTTACCGGCAATTGTCAACTGGCAACCCCGGCTGTCAATCAGAGCCGTACGCGGTGCGCGGCGTGCGTGCGCCTGCCACCCTTGACATTCATTCAACTCAACACGTCAACAATGTTTACGTGTTTCGTAAGCGCAATCACGCGGTATTGTCGTAAAAAATGCAAACTGGTGTTTTTATTAATATATCCAATGACTTGACAAAATTTGTTTTGATTAATGGTGGTTTTAGATTACGTATTAATGATGGGTTAGATATTGTGTTCTGAAATAATTGTGGCCTTTATGATGGATAAAAAATAAACTGTGGTGAAACTACCTGAAGATTAAAGGAGCTAGTACTAGACCGACAAAATTAAAAAAAATGTTTTAAGATCTGTTACAGACTATGGAATAAATTAGTCTTCTTGAGTAAAGTCCTAAGATGTAATTGAAATTAGTATCGTTATTTAATTACTTCGATGACATCGTAAAACATTTGTTGCTTTTACAAAAATTAAGTAAAACCGCAATCACATAAAATACCTTGAGATAATCTGCACGTACGAAATTCGAAAGTGGGTTATTTTAATAATCTAAGCCCGGCCGGCGGTGATTTACTGGTGTCGAATGAAATATTTATGAGAATCGCTCATTTTAAGCCGCCACCCCAGCAGCGCGGGGTAGCCGAGGCGCGCTTTGTGTCGTGCACCCGATTTACCTAGACGTTACCGCGACGTGACGTCCTTTGAACGCGCTCGTCCATTGTAAAGCCTCCCCAACTGTGAACCGTACGTACATTGATTTCTATTTATGTTCACATAATTGCAGTTAAGAAATGCTTAACATTAAGTCTTTTTGTAGAAGTTCACTGTCGATAAACTGGTACATAATATTATGTCTTTACAGAGAATGCTGGTTTGTTGGCAATGGAAACCCACACTTATTTAATTTTGTTATCGTAACTAAAATTGGAGTGAACAGCAGTAACATTACTACGATTGATAACTGTTACATAGTTGCCCGTGTGGTGCAAATACACCTGAGTTTTTCATCATTTATGACTTTTATTTATCTTGTGGCCTAAATAAATGTGTAGGTAAAGGCGTGGCACAAACGTTCCCAGCGGCAGCGACCTCCGCAGGGGTCAACCGGTGCGCGATCCGCCTCGAACCAGGCGTGATGCACGACCCCTCGGGGACCCCCCGTGGTACCCGCGAATTGATTCTGACACCGCCGCGAGAAATGCCAAATACAAACACATAAAAATGTACCACCATAACGTTGTGCATGGAATTATTTAAGAGAATACGTTTGTTACAAGGAGCCTGTTCGTATCATGTTTCGTTGCTTTTGTGACGATTAAGTTACGTCTTATTTTACACACCTATAATGTTATAAAAATAACAAAGAAATTATTACGAGGTCTAGAATAGTGTACAGTTTACAGTCATAGGACTGTTTATTCTTTTTCGAAACAGAGCGTTCACTTTGTAAAATGTAACTTAGAGTCCTGTCTTTTGATATTATTAAAACACCATCGAATAATTGAACGTTTGTACAAGTTACTAATCAAAGTAAACACATACAGATATGTCAAAAATACCGCGATGAAGTGGAAATCGCGGGAAAAATATCAACATAGATCACAATTATTTTTAACCCCATTTGTTTTTAAAACAGGATAGATAAGATGTTGTAGGGTTACATGCACTTACAAAAACTATATCCTTTTAAATTGATACTATATATAGATTCTAAAAGGGTAGTTATTAATAAATAAACACGTGCGGAGTTCGATATAAACTAAAGTTTCTTGAAGAGCGTTTAAACACTATTAATCGTTTTTTTATGAGCATTAATGATAGATCAAAATGTGAAAAAATTAAAAGCAAGGCGAAATTTAGTACAGCAATATATTTACGAATGCACCATAATTTATGATGCGTTAAACTGTAAAGACGTTTCAAACATGTGGTGACCAAGTGCGTTTGTTTCCTCCACTATTAACACACCGGGGTTGGCAACCTGACACTCACGGCGATTACTCTAATGGCCCCTATATAGTCTCAAAACTTTATACATAAAATGTTTACGATCCCTGATGTTTAAGAATAATGTGTGATGAAATGATTATGAATTATGAGTTCCTATATTTTAATCATAATAAAAATAAGAGTGTTGCAATTTGACCCATATTTTCTATCCGATTGCTTCTACGAGATAGATATAAGAAGTAATTTAAGTAACATCTTAAAATAAGACATTTTATAACCAACTAATATGAAGGATGTCATCCCATGCTGTGACATTTAACGCGTTCTTTGTAATTCAAGTGTTGATTAATAAGCACTTAAACTGTACGTATATGATATACATTTTTAGACTTTATTGACAATAGGATAATGGTCATTTTCATTCGCCAATTCTCACGAGTATTATAGGTTTGATTGTGTTATAAGTTACTTCATACAATGTTGCTTTTCCTTGTAGTGGTGGTATCTTTGTGATGTGCAATTTTATGTCTATTTTATAATGAACATATTCACGAGTCGCTATTAGCATGCCATATTTTGTATGATTTATGTATTATAAAGCCCGCTACACACCTTCGTTTTGAAATACAGTTTATACTAATCAGTTAAATTGAAAAATAATCAGATATGACGGCTGACTGAGATGTATGGACGAATATATACTGTACCGACCCTCCGTAGGAAAAACAGGTGGATGATGATATGAGACAGTTGATAGCGTGAGTTTACACTGCCTAAAAGGTGTAGAAAACAATAAAAAATGAAACAGTCAATCTAATATAACTAGTCTTGTTTCTTAAAATGTCATAAATTACTTCTCTAATCGGCTACAATTTTTTGGCAAATGTTGTTGAAAACAGCGTGTTATTTACCCACGCCTGTGTTCGCACCGTCTGGTACAAGAATAGCCGAAGCTTTCCGCGCGACTCTGACCGACATTCACGCGTCCTTACCGCCCGTGA
The DNA here is from genome assembly GCA_027563995.1 of Papilio gigon. Classification (NCBI taxonomy): domain Eukaryota; kingdom Metazoa; phylum Arthropoda; class Insecta; order Lepidoptera; family Papilionidae; genus Papilio; species Papilio gigon. Next base: position 4,140,458 of record JAODUI010000011.1, on the reverse strand, counting down.
CGTCACTCTCGATACCAATCAAATGTATTCTACACGAATTGCTGAAATGATGACGTAGTAAAGAGTGCTCCATCTTTTTCTGTAATGAGGGAATAGACTGAGATAGAGCATCGTCGTCTTGTCATCTTGCAATCTCGTGCATTTTAAAGCAATATCTACGAAATTGTTTATTCAATTTTCTGTAGCATATTGTATTCTAGAATTGGTTTTTAATAGTTTTTTCGCATCTCAATCTGTTTATTTTTATCAAACGCGTATTGTGTCATATATGTTTATGACACTCCAAGTAAATGCTACATTACATTTTTACGTGATTTTATACTTACATAAAGTAATGGCCACTTTTAATTCGAAATTCAATCATAATTCGTATTCGAATAATTTTTGTTTTTTTGATTAAAAATAGCTTTAAGATATGGGTGCTTGCCAAGTCTCTGACGAGGATGTCGAAGTCAGAGCGAGGTGGAGAATACTGACGAGGAATGCTGAACCCAGCACCATATGGGATGAAGGCTAGGAAGAGAGATAGATTAAAAATAGCTCTGTGCACTTCTTTAACATTAACTGCATCTTTCGCGTTGGTTCACGTGATTCCCGTAAAAAGGGATAAAATGGTCGTTCCAAATATTTTGAATGAGACAAGATTTAAGGGATCTGCTTTCATATTTAAGTGATCACTAAAAGCTTCTTAATGATGAGTGATGGTCAATACTGTAGCGATCATTTTAGAAATAACAATTTTGTTCCAACGTTCGTGACGTTGATAAACATTTCTATAAACCAATTGTTCACAATATGCGTCAATGCTATTATTTTTATAATTCAGACTTTTATCGATATTTTACCATTTTTTGTATTTCAAAGACTTGAGAAAAAACACACGTTTTGTTTATTATTGTACTGAAGAAAAAAAAGGCACGACTAAAGTTAAGCTTAGTGGTTCCCAAAGTATTCTTGGTATCCAAAGAACACCAGAGATTGTTAAATTAATGACTCTTAGAAGAAATGGAGCAACGGGGGCCACCAAAATCTGTTACTAAAGTTTGCAAGCAAAGTAACCAACAACGATAAAATAGGACAGTGTAGCGTAAAAAAATAAAATAGGACAAAGTTATAAGTTACATGTAAATAGACAATTATTGTTCATTAAACTATTAAAAATTGTCGTGAGACATTTTACTAAACTACTAACAAGTGCCAGGCGCGCCGCGACCGCGAGTGCAACCCTATAGTTCACTCACCCTGATGAAGGACCCCCGACGGGTCCGAAACTAGTCGGTACCTACACCGATCTACACGTGAGTTAAGCCGTTTTTATTAGTAGTTTAGTGTAAGTAGTCATGTAATGAGACAGTAGAGGAAAAGTTTAAGGGGAGAGAAGGTAAACACTTGGATAAACAAGAGAAGAGCGTGTTACTTCTGTTTTAATACCTTTTAAGGGATTGTGTACCTACTACCTCTTTCGTATTTACATTTTCTAATTCTTGACACTACTACATTTAAACTTTCATAAAAATATCACAAAAATACTGTTTCAAAATAGAAACAAAATAGTGGTTGCGAAATGTTTAATGTTTTAATTTGTTTAGCTCTTGCACTATAATTTATTGGAATAGTTAAAAACCGGCGCGGGCGCACCGCGAGCTACGTTATAATTTGCCTGTCAAACAGTTTTTAACAGACGTCATTCATATACATTGAGGGAACATTTTATTATCTATGATTCCACACGTCCATTTCTTTTTCGGTACGCCTCCTTTATTTGTGTGATAGTTACGTTTGAGGTTACATTGTTATTTTTATTGTTTAGTCGCTTACGACTGTTTGTATACGAGATATAATTCTCTCATTGCTTAATTTCCGCATCTCACACTTCGATGTCTCCGTTTCCAATCTCGATCACAATGATAATTTAATTGTGAAAGTTTGCTGAGCCCTTATCAATAATTAAATCGGTATTAAATGATTTTACTTCGTAATACTGTTACATTTAGAAAGTTGTTGCTCGTGTTAACACTACTAGTACTGTTATATATTTAAATACTAAAATTAGTGTTCCTGTATGTAATAAAAAAGTTACTAGTACATAATGTATTTTCGATGCTCATAACAAAAAAAGCTATTGTATTTTTTTTAATTCCGCCTGTCGGCGTTTTTTCCGGGTAATCTCCGAAATGGTTGTAACTATTTTGACAGGAGTGTTACTGGAAAACAGCTTATGTGTGCGTGGAGGGGGCGGGGGGTAACACAGGCAATTTTTTTTTAATTCTGCTTTCACGAGGTCGCGATCATTCGCTAGTTTATATACATTCAAAGTTATTACATTAGTTATCTTTTCTTCTTAACAATCGCTTGAAATATAAAGGATATGTGTGAAAATTCATATTAATAATTACGTTGTTAATAAAATATTTTATCACCGTATTGTATTTGATATAATAATATTCTATTGAATTCAATATATCAATAGAATTGTTGATTGACAAATAACTCTCACACTACTGATGTCTCCATTATCGAAGCTTCGTGAGAAATACAATGCGGGTAGAAAAATGACTCTTATCATTTCCACCTTTGTGGCTAAGCTTTAAGCTTTACTTTGGGTGCTTGAACTTTAGATTCGTATACGAAATCGTTCATAATCTAATTAATGATTTAGCGCTCTGAATACCTTTTTCAGTTAAACCGTCCTTTCAAAGAAACGACAAAAATAGTTTAGTTAAAAGAGTTCAAAATTGTCTTACGATTAATATGATTAACCATAGCAGCATATTACATTATTACAGGTTCGTCAGACATTCCACTATACTACTTATAAAAATGGCTTAACTCACGTGTAAATCGGTGTCGGTACCGACTAGTTTCGAGCCCATCGGATGCTATTTTTCAGGGTGAGTGAGATTGATACGTTCCCAGACTCATGAGAGTCCCCGATGGGCTCGACACTAGTCGGTACCGGCACCGATTTATTAGTGAGTTTGACTGTTTTTATAAATAGTCTAATGGGATAATTTATTGGATTGTAAAATAATCTAATTTTGAGCATGTTCTGTTGTTAAATGGGAGACATTGCTCCTTTATGTGAACAATTTACAAGTAACACCGTTGATTAGTTATATAATCTTTTTACACTTCTTAGAACTAATTATATATTCGAAAATTAAGTCATAAATGTGGTTATACATTTTAAAAACACTTCAAATATTTTAAGCTGTCATACTTAGATTTATGCCACTTGACTTAACAAAATAAAAACATGTAACAAAAAAAGTTTGTTTTGCTAAATGTCGTGAGAGCGTTATAGATAATGAAGGAAATGTTCAAATCAGAATAGAGTACCGGCAAAGTTTCTATATGTATGAAAAGAACAAAAAAAAAAATAATGTGTAAATTTCGCGAACACCTTGTAAGGCTGTTGATGATGATGATGATGATGAAGTAAGTTTTAATTGTATAGTTGAGTTTTTCAGGTAAAACTGAAGGCGTTTATTAGGTTTTAATCATTTGTAACTTTCAAGCAAACTTATGTGAATTTTTTGTTCTTTAGATAGTTACACGACATCACATCAATAATGTATCAAATTGTATTATGGATAAAAAATGTAAATATTAAAATTTTTGTTTTATTAGAATGTCTTATCATTAGATAAGTGTTGATATAATTTATGTAAATACATAATTTTTACATACATATTAATTAAGTTGATATTATTTCATTTCTCACGTGTGAAAGATTCCAAGATATATCTCCCATAAATAGTTGGTTGTTGGAAGATGCAGTCGACTTGAACTTGGGTATGCAGATAAACAGTTTGGCTTTTGTAAAGTACAGACAAATACCTTGTTAGTTATCCTAATAAATCATTATTAATTCATTTAACAATTACTATTAGTTGATACTTACAAATTGAAAAAAAAAAATAGCTACGCTCCTAAAAATTGTACTTGACGATAATGAAATACAGGTAGGTAGGCAACTAAAAATGTGTTTTTTTGTTTTTGTTTGTGTTTCTTGAACTTTTGCAACGATATGCATATATTTAAGTATTTTTCAACAAGCAATTAGTTACCTTGTTACACACTGTTGAACACTACACGTACAGTAGACGTCAAGGTACCTTGTGAACCACGAAGGATGCTGACTGTACCACCAAAAAAGCTCTCCGTTCCATATGCGAGCGCATCTGTCGCCGCTACTGTGCTATTCAACCACTCGACGGTCTGTTGTAACAGGAATTCATGCGGGATAACCGCTGTATCCCGTTTAACCCAAAATAGATGTGATGAGATAACAAGCCTCGTTTACAAGCTCCACCGCTCACGCGACACGTTTCAAGAGCTTTAAGTTAACGATCTTAGAACTAGAGATATGAACATGTAAACACATTTCGTGTTCACAATAATTCACGAATTGCCTTTCAACTTGACAACCAGCGCCATCTAGTTCGAATTCTATGTAAACATCAATATAAAAACTTCCAATCACCGAGATATCGTTATCTCTAAATAAGAAAGTTATAATTGCTTGAGATTAAACGTTAATAAATCTTTTACTCAATCCGACTGTTCATAACTTTTTTGCATAGTTCTATATTCACAGTTTGTTGAATATTTTCCATTATAACACAACTAACTATCTCGAAAGACAAGAAAAGAATTTCAATTTTAATTTTCATTGCATTTGATTTATATCTTTAATAGAGAAGATGGCACACGAGAGTCGGATAACAAACAACTATCATTAAACATTTACTGTAACAAATAATACGAACGATTCAACGTGTTCATTACAAAGCTAATGTGTTGGTCGGGACCGCGGGCGAGTGACACGACTATAAATATGTATTACTTATATACGTGGCCTATAGTCCTATGTCCAACAGTGGGCAGACAAAGGCTGCTGATGATGATGATGATGATGTACATGGAAAGTGGTTTGTTTTAGTTCATATAATTATTTTATTTTATTACAATTTTAGATGTCTTTTCTATAAAAAACAATTTGATGGATTTTTTAGAAAACATACGAGATTATTTATTTGATATAAAAATAAAAAGGTACACCGGATGCGAGCACAGGACCGCCCATCGTGGCAATCGATTGAGACCTACGTTCAGCAGTGGACAATATTAGGCCGATAATGATAAAAAAAATACTTTTTATGTTGTTTTTGTAATTTCTTTTTCACGTATATAAATGTTTTAATTAGTTTTCTTTTGTATTGATGTAAAATATGTGAAAAAAGATTTTTTTTTTTTTAGAAACACATACAATCGCCACGTAACGTAGCACTAAAAACCGATTTCGCTTAAAAGTTGTACTGTCAGTTTAAATTTTGTATAAATTATATAAAAAATTAATATACCTTTATCGTATAATCGAAGAAAAAATTTTTAAAACGTAATTATAGTAAGTTTTAATATAAGGCGTTTTAAATAAGTTCGTTATAATTTATGAAAGTCCTTAGTATGTAATCTCAAAAAAATCAATAAGCGCTGAAAGCGGCCTCTTTTTTGTGAAGCGAAAAATACAAAATCCAGTCACGGTAACGTTCAGCGAAATATGTAACAAAAATGGTTCACATAATTCGGAAAGTGCAATATTAAAATGAAGGTTCCGTAGCGGGTTTTACTCTGCTAGGTGTTATATTTTTGTGCATCAATAAAAAAAAAACAGGAGCTACAATGTAAGATATGCGTATAAGAAAGATAAGTCCCTTTTCTGCACGTCTTCCCTGTCCAAGTATCCAATGACCAGAAATGATCTAAAGAACATAATCTAAAACATGTGTGTATCAGTAGTCCATTTTCTACTATTATCGGTATCATAGGAGACCATTTAGTAGTCTCTACAAACCCCAATAAGTATAATTAATAAAAATCTCAATAGCTCAATAAGGTTGCCGATTTCCGATCACGTGGTCGACGATTCAAATGCCGGCATTCGATTGTCGTATACCATATTCTAACACAAGTCAAGAGCTTAGTTAGAATGGTCAACAAAAAATCGAAAATATATCCCATATCGAAGTTTTAAAAGAATATTACTACTATTGATCTTCGTGATTAAGATAACTTTTGAAATTGTTAAGGAACTAAAAACGATAATAAAGTTTTAAGACTCGAAAGTGGTCACGGTTACGAAGAATTGGTTATTTATTTTTCTATAATTTAAAATGATTCTCCTATCTAAATGTGGTAATTTTTGTCGCAGCTTGTACAGGCTGTTTTAACGTTTATACAACACTAACTATTAAATCAGTAATTTAATAAAAAATAAAAGTGTCGGTGATTCCGATTGTTATCTCATTGAGATTAATAATTCACCACCAGCTCACTGTACGTCCCCACCGAGGTGCTGGGAGCCTACCCTATTATTAGAGGTGACTAGGCCATAGTCAACCACGCTGGCCCAGTGCGGTTTGACTTCACACATATCTTTGAATTTCTTCGCCGATATGTGCAAGTTCCATCACGATGTTTTCCTTCACCGTAAGAATCGTCGGATAAAATACATATGATAACCGAAAAACACATTGGTACAAGGCGGGGAACGAATCTGAACAATGTCGAGTCCGGTTCGATCCGATCAAGCGCTTAACAACTGTGCCACTGACGTTCCCAAATATATAAATTAAAAAAATCTAACATATTATGTGTAGTGGAAATAGAAACTAAGAGACGTAGAGAAAAAATTTAATTTAATTAAACACTTTTATTACTTCTTCTTTGGGGGAGGCCTACGCTCAGCAGTGGGCGACGTGTGGCTGATATGATGATGATGATGATGATTATAAAAGAGAAAAAATCATAGTTTACTTGTGATAATTAAACTACTGGGTACCTTTAGAAAATTCTACGACTATTAAAGTTTCACACTTTTAACTAATGCCTTTCGGAGGCCTCATTTTCGTCATCGGGAAGTATTTATATGTATAGTATAGTGTCTTTACCTATATATACAATATTTAAAACTTAAATATCAACCTGTGCATAATTTGGTACTAAGATAAAATAGTTTAGCTACAACATTTACAAGGAACTCTAAATATCGATTCACTCGTATGGCAAGTGCATCGAAAGTACCCCGCTTATCTTCGCAAAGTATATAAACCATAAATCAAACCCAATAACTCTCCTTGTAACATAGGGGTTTCAGTAAATAAACAACATTCAGATACGATCTTCGGGGCGCCTTAATAACGGGCTTAAGAATTTCGGCATTTTTATCATTAAACTTTTAATTTTTGTTTTCAGCACCTCTATCAACATGTCTTAACAATAATACCATGAATTTATATAAAGTGGAGAAAGTGATTTTTAAGCCTTAGTAAACCTATATCCATATACATATATATGTAACCGGTTATCGTGGCAGTCGATGGGGCCTACGTCCAGCAGTGGACTTCATTACGCTGATAATGATGATGATGAAACCTATACACATCTTCCTATATCCATATTTTTTAGCCAACACCAACGTCCTGGACAGCGACGTGCTGGAACGGGTTATTAGGAACCCCAAGAATTGTAAACGGTGCGTTAAATCGGCGCTGATGCAGGCAGCAGCGACTAGCGGTTGAGCATAAACCCTAGGGGTTTTTTATCAACCGTTTAAATAATTATTTTCTCTGTAAAATGCTGTATATTTAAACAAAATAAATAAATATAAAAAAGTCGAATTCAATGGAAATGAGAAATTTTGTTACACATGTGATATTACATCATTTATTAAGGGTTTTGGAAAGTTTCAGTGTTTAAATTAATGATACAGTGTGTTTTAATTTGATGAAGGCTGTAATTACAGATTGATGCCTAAGGTTGAACTGCTGAACGTAAGTCTCCACCATCGATGACTGGTCCTGTAACAACAGTCTTAGACAGGTAAAATTACATGGGTTTTGTTATTCCTCATTTCCCTTGAACTTGACAAGTATTTCGGAAGATTTTAGTCTGTCATTCAAACCGATTGTATTTTCTTAGGTTTGGATTATGTTACTATGTATTTGTATGTATATTTATATATACTGAATTTATATGTAAATGCCATATAACACTGACAATATATATTACAAACTTGAATAGTATATTCCTATTTTTTAATCGGAGTAAGGTCGAGTGACGGTCTTGTTTTATAAATTAAATACTAAATGATCGTCTTTTTTCCTAGCTAGTATCTCAAACGTTTAGATCCCTTTAGATATTAATCTTCCAATGCATTATAGTTGTGTTTATTGTCACCCTGAACTTAGTAATTCAATACAAACGTTGTATTTACTTAGTAAATTTAAGCAGCGTTATGAGTAATAAATTCGATATTTCAACTGCCACTATTCGCTCGAGATATCGATGTCAGATTGTGTTAAATTCAAAATCGATAAGATGATATCGTGTGAAAAATTTTAATTTTAGACTCTTGTCCCACCTTTGGGTGTTATCGGCGACGTAATTCGACTAACAATTTATGTAACAAGACAGAGCTAAAGATAAAATGTAAAAATACATTTTACATGTGTATAAAATATACAAATTAAATTGTACATTTTAGATATCGATCTAACACAAAATTTGTCAAATACGAAATAAAAATTATACGCTGCATATACACTAGCATTTTATTACATTTATTTAATAATATCCTAAGGAGGTTTCAAATATTTTATTTTTTTATTAACAAACATGCATAGCATATTATCAATATCATTAAAACTTTCGTGAGACATATCACTATACTACTTATAAAACCGGCTTAACTCAAGTGTAAATTGATGTCAGTACCGACTAGTTTCGAGCCCAACTGGCACTCGCGGCCCGTCGCTCACTGCTCCGCTCCACCCGTCGCTCACTCTGAAGAAGAGCCCACGGTGGGCTCAAAACTAGTCGGTACCGACACCGATTTACACGTGAGTTAAGCCGTTTTGTAAGTAGTATAGCATATTATCAGCATATTATATTTGGGATAGTAATGTATTTAATATTAAAACGGCAATATAAACATTTCTGCTATGTTAAAATAAGATGTTATTTATAATGTAGTTGAATGTGCATTACTTTAAAGGTAGAAGACTAAAGAAGGTGTGGATGGAGTGTGTGAAAGAGGATATGCGTGAGGAAGTGAGTTTACATATGACGGTTGACAGATATGTATGGAAGATTACTACTACTGCCGACTCAGCCGGCAGCTTGATGTTGTTGGTTACAATTTGTTTCAATATACGTATTACCTGCCTGTCTATTTAAAACGTAGCTTGTACTTTCTACAACACTGTTAAATAACTTGAAATAAAATGCATCCATTCAACAGAACAGTCGAAAGCTTTTAGTTGAATTCTGTTTACAAAAAAGTCGAGCGAATTCTCATGATTAAAGTTTAGGTTATCTGCAAAATTTTGTTCATTAAAATTTTACCAGAGCACAGTTCTTGTTGGAAATAATTGTTTAATATAATAAAAGTGTATAGAAACTGGGCGACATAATTTAACATGAAGAAAAAGCTTTTAGAAGCGCTTTTACATAATTTATATAAATTAAAAATAATATCGTATAATAAAATACAACTGTAATCAGGTTTACAACTACACCTAGTTGGTTTTTTCTTTATAAGAGAGCGAACGAGCTGCGTGAACTTTAAGGTGATCATCGATGCCCATGGACATTAATACTAGAGGAACCACAGATGCGTTGCCGGCCTTCCCGAAAGAGGTACGCTCGCTTCTTGAAGGGCCCTAAGTAAGTCTGTCCTTTGTTTTCTATGTTAAAAAGACATTTCGGTTTAGTTGTTCTGTTGCTTAGTAGTTGCAGGTATTAATAGTAAGACAACTGCTGTTTTGCTTTAACTTGCTGCTTGATATCGCATAATAAAATGAAATAAACGGCGAGCTGTAAATAACGCGCCGATAAGAGAAACATTGTCACTTAAATTTCGGTTCATTGAGTCGATATTAGGGTATTGTTCGATGCTGTACGGTGGACGGCGCGAATTTATTGAACGATGAAATGAAGCTTTATATCAGATAAAAGTAACGGATTCCAGATAAATTTAGGAATGGAGATGTTAATAATTTTTATTCAAACATTTATCAGTTGTTAATTTTTATGTTAAAATTCTTTGATGTAAAATATTGTTGTGTATTTTACACTGTTTATTGATTAAGGCACACCTTTCTTATCAAGATCTGATGTAATTGAAGTTGTAACAAGACACTAAATTTGTTTTTATTAATTTTTATATCAGTCTTGGTTGGAATGCACTTTTTATAGTATAAAGGGGCAAACAAGCAAGCAGTCAATTTATTTTTATTGCAAAAAATATATTAGCAGATTTTTGTTAATGTACCAATATTTAATTTCCCATTCCAACTAAATATATATTTTAAACTAACTCTTACGAAAAAGAAAGTAATAATCCGGTCTGAATTTGTGAAATGAATTTAATGGATAAAACCAAGAAGGGACCAATGGTGCCATCTCGTGGCCAATAAAGACACTAAAATATTATAACTAAATAATTTCGTCAATGTGTTTCTTTGTATTTCATCATCATCATCATTATCAGCCTAATGTAGTCCACTGCTGAACATAGGTCTCCCCCATCGATTGCTACGATGATCGGTCCCGTGGCGCCCACATCCAGTGCACTCCCGCAACCTTGATCAAATCATCGATCCATATTGCGGATTAATTTATTTATCATCTATATAATTCAATACTGACAACTCAGCAACTGCTTTGTTTTGTAAATTTTTGTGTCCGTAGATCAATGAATATATAATGCAAGATATGTATCAAGTACTTACCAAACAGGCATTTATAAACTCTGCTTATTTCTAGGTGCCAAGTATTATCACCCTCATTTCCGGTGTGGCGAATATGTAAGATTATTGCAGAAAGATATGAACGTGGTTGCTTATTGATTTTGATTATAAAACGCAGATGCGCTAGGGATGTGACCCTCTTGGATTCCTGACGAGTATAGAGATAAGATCTCTTGCTGTCATATTGTGTTATTATTATAATTATAGTTGAGTATAGTGAGTACAGTATAGTTTAACCTCTAGTCTATCGGACCAGTACAAACGGTAGGTTACACAAGTGTGACTATTATTAAAAAATATTGATTGTAAAATTTTATAAATGTATCCACACCAATCTGTGGATTAACTTCAAACGTAATAAGATGTTAGGAAATATTATCTCATATCCTTATTTCTTATAACCGTGAAATGAAAACGATAGCAATAAACGTAGATAAATTGTATTTCTATGAACTTTATAATATTAACACCTGCGCATGTAACACAATGACAACAGACGAACCGCTACATCAATCCCACAAATTTTTAAACGCAGAATCTCCTCGCCTCGGTTTAAAAAAAAAATGTTAAAGATCAATACAAGGGTTCCGTACTCATCAGTAATACAGAATACATTAAACTAATCGAACAGCAGAAACACCTGTAGAAATTATGTTTACATTTGTATTATAATTGCCAAACTGCTACCCCCTGTATATAACTCGAATATTGATTTTCTGTTGATTTTAATAAATGATCGTTGTTAACCAGTACAGGATGTTCCTTTTCTTTAAATGTATTACGAAAGCTTATAGATTAAATGAATTAAAATGATATGTAAAACATGCATTGACGAACAAATGGGAGCTGTATTTTAGGGCTTGGGGTTTCACAAGTAAATGATGTAAAGATTATCCAAAAATGTGTGCCAAAATTACCTCTTGACTTGAAAGGGAACTCTAAGAGTCAACCAGTGAGCGTATAGTGTGGCCACTTCATTAAACGACAATTATTATTTTTAGATGGTCCTCGACTTCACCTCTTCATTGACAATAGCTGTTTACGTACATCTGCTCGACGTTTTTTGCAGCTAACTAAGTTTGACAAAGGAATTTTGTCAGAATGCCTTGAGGCGTTAAATTTTGGATCTTAGAAAAGTACTTCGTATTACAATGGATGTCACATCTTTTGTTTGGTTATTACAAACTTAAAGAATAATTTGAACGAACTTATTTCGTGTAGTGTAAGGTTTATTATTGTATATACCGATTGATAGAATTTAATTTGGTACAGGATTTATATTTCGAAATACGTTGAATGCGTTTGTAAAAGAAAGAAAAAAAAAAACGGAACATTTTTTTTTCATTGCGAAAATTTTAAAGATTTCCGTAACAGGATACATCAATTATTTATTTGCTGGAGTTTTTTTTTTTTAATAAAAACGGATTTGTCCGGGCGGTGTTGTGTTACTCTCGAGTGCGGTTTCTAAAATTCGTAACCGTGAAACCGTATACTTTAATAGACTTCGTAATTTATTTGCGTAAAGACATTTGAGTGAAGTTTTAAATTGGCTGTAATAAGGCGGCATCAATTCCGCATGAAAGGTAACGTTGGCTTCGTTTACTGATAAACGATCATGGTTTATAGATTTAATTGATTATAATTTTTCAGTTGTGCCTCCACTACAAGTGCAGAAACTTGGTTCTTAGCTATTATTATTATGAGCATTTTCAAGGCTCCTACAAAATTAAGTGTACATATTTAAAAAAATAAAATATTGTTTACATAAAATACTTAGTACAAGAAAACATTTATTACCATTTACGAAGCGCCAATAGCCTAATGGTTAATGATACGGACTACCGACCCAGCAGTCGTGAGTTAGTATCCTACCATTCGACTATTGTCGTGAACCATATCCTAACACAAGCTTTTTCAAGCTTACCTGGAATGGTTACTAGATATATTAGTTACTTAACAAAAATCTACTAATAATAGAAAAATATTATTATTATTACAAGGTTCGCTATTAAAGGATAAGTCACGGAGGACGTCATGATATATATAAAAAAAACACTAATGTAGTTCATACATGTTGTATTTCATCATCATCATCATCATATCAACGATATATCGCCCACTGCTGAGCGTAGACCTCTCCCAAAGTTCGCCACGTCGATTGGTCCTCGGCCGTCCTCATCCAGAATGATCCGCCAAACTTGACCGGATCATCTGTCCATTTTGCAGGAGGCCTACCTACCTGCGTCGACCTGTCCATGGCCGACATTCCAGGAGGATGATGATGATGTATTTGCCTCAATAAAAATCTGTCAAAAGAATTTTTGTTTATCCTCAATGATATGGTAATTTTTACATAATAAATTAGCAGCTTTTATTATATGAGAAAAGGAAATAATCAAGGAACGACTGTCTTACATTTTGTCGGTTTATACCCTTGATTGTTTTCATGTTTCCGAATTGCGAAATGGTACGCCCGAAATCCGGCTACTTCGAACAACAATAACGGGCGAACAACAAAAGAGATAAAGGAATAAATCAAAAACAAACGAAGAACGAAAATATTGTAATTATAGCGAGGAGCAAACAACCATGAAATAATTATTCCCCACCGTCGGCTTCCAGTGGCGTAACATTTCTATTAAATCATATATTTCACTCTATTATACCAAAGGTAATGAGATAATAGACAGTCTGTGTTTTGTATCGTCAATAAGAACTCACGTTAACGACTCGTGGATCCTATAGCCTTGTTTGTCTCAGGTGTTATTATTATTGTTATATCTTGTTCACAGTCTACGTGCTTTGTAATTTTATGTACAATCGCATCCGTTCGCTGCGTTCCATTTTAAAAAGATTACCTTGTCCGCAGCCTTCGCTCCTTCTCACAAATGAACGAATGCGGAGCACAAAAACCGGGCTAATAGTAGGAAGCAATAAGTCGTCCACCTTCTCGGACCGCCGACCTTCTTTTTTTTTACAAACATATTTAGGAACTGCATCCTGTTGATTGTGCGAGCGTCATCGACTCAATACGTACTATACGTTCTAGCGACTGTAGCTTTAGGGGGAACACTGCGAAGGGACGCGTTGGTACCTTGCGATAAGAGTATACAGAGAGTGTAAATATATATACGACAGAAGTTAATTAAAAAAGGGAGACGATTTTTAAACAGCATTTCAAATAATTATTATTACCGTCGCCCGGTGAAATAATAACGTATGGAAATGATCGTTACTGATTCACTCTATATATACTTAGAAAGATTCTTACTTCTTTTATAAGAGAACGGGGCGAACTGACGCGCCGACAAGGGTAATCATCGACGCCAATTGACATCTGTAACTAGAGGAACCAAAGATGCGTTTCTGGCCTTTGAGAGTTACACTCGCTTCTTGAAGGACCATATGTCGTGTTGGTTCGGAAATAGCGGCGAGGACAGGCTATACCACAATGTGGTGGGCGGCAGGAAGTTGCGTAAAAACTGGATCGACCTGTTGTAGAATGCCATCAAAGGTGATGTGGATGGTACTTGATAGTATGTCTTCATAATCATCATGAGCCTTTGTCTGCCCACTGCTAGAGATTGCTCTTCCCCTGTGCCTTCAATAGTGTACGGTCATCCTAAGAAAAGCAAGTCTAAATAAATAAACTAATAAAAAATCAATTTTAAATAATAAAAGTGAGAGTTGTGTAATGAATGATTTCTATAACGTGTCTATTCTCGCCTTGTTATTAGTCAAGTGAGCGACCACACGCACGTCGTATAAATTAACGTAAAAGTGACAATAATTATGGACAACGTGGCAGATAAGGGAAACGACAGTATCCAATGCATTAACAGCACCACGCTCTTATCGGAACTTAAGTACGCCGGTGGATTGTCTCATTCAGAGTGTTAATCGAGCGATATCGGAGAATTCTTTGTTTTATGGTGTTTGTTCGAAAAAAAAACGGTCTTAATATGTCGGCGGTCGTTTCGAGATCAATTGAAAACGGGGATCTTTTTCAACATTATACTTAATATAATTTGTACATAAAATACATCAATGTTCTTATTTTTCTGTAGCATAGTTATTTTTGACATTTTAAACTATGTTTTTTTAGAAATGACTTCGTATTATTACGGTTCGAAGGAAACTCGTTATCTGTTTTTGAAAGCTACCATAAATATTTCAATTCTAGAGAAAGTAATAAAATGAAAAGACGTACGACCACGTAGCCGATTGATTTTTTTTTATATAAGAGTAGAGAGCAAACGAGCGGCGAGACCGCAAGAGCGATCATCGACGCTCCTGGACACCTGCAATACTAGAGGAACCAAAGACGCGTTGTCGGCCTTTGATAGAGAGGTACGCTCTCTTCTTAAAGGACCCTAAGTCGTATTAGTTAGCAAACATCGCTAAATGAATAAAAAATGAAATTTTGAACATACTTAAAACTGAATATTGTAAATACTAAATATTGCATTGATGGTTGTTTATTTGCAAGTGAGTCTAAAACGACTGATAGTAGCTGGATTGAATTCAGTACAGAGATAGACTACCATCTATAATAGGATAGGTTACTAGATAAGTTTTTTTTTTAATTTAGCACAGACGAAGTCACAAGCGACAGTTCCTGTTTAAGATAAAATATTGCAGCATCATCATTTAATATTAGCAAGTATTTCTACCGCGTAACATCAAAACTTTTCAAATCCATTAATTTTAAACGCCGCAGGCATCGTCGACGAATATATCAATTTAACTAAGCGGTAACTGAGGCTTAAAGTCGGGGTTAACTTTAAACCGTTGTTTATCTCCCGGTTTATCTGTCGGTCGAGTCGGCGGCGCGCCCGATGCCCTGTGTTTTCTTTAAATCTGGGGTAAGCTGGGATACAGTAAATTGGTTGAGACAACGTACACCATGGTACATTAGTTTAGCAAATATTAGACTATAATATAGCGGTGCTATTTCAAGAAATATTGATTAAAAAAAATATCTTATAATCGAAGATGACATTACTTTTACTATGAACGTTTTAAAAATTAATTATCATCAACTTTCATGTCTAGGCATATGCCCAGCAGTGGGAAAATTATCAGCATTTGCCCACTCCTGCTTATCATGGACAGGCATACCAATCTTAGTGACTCATAACACACAGATCGTTTATCATTTGTTTTTTTTTTCTATTTTGAGATTATTTAAATTCGTCAGTGATTTCATTTCGTTTGTGTATGTCGTTTGAACATTTTTTTTTTATAATGAAACGTAATTGTTAAAACTATTTTCCATATTTTCGTGCCGCGTTATACTCTAAGTGAAAACAGACGTCCAGGTAAAACGGCGAGGTCCCGAGCTGAATTGGGTCACTTACAATTTTCATCATATTTAATGTGAATTTTCAATGAAAGCAAACAAATTGCTCGCTACAAAAATTAATAAAAAAAAAGGTCTCTCACGCTTCTTTGCTTAATACGAAATATTGTTCTAACATCTCGTCGTGGCGCCACTGCAGTTTTTTTTTAATTTCATTAATTTTACGAAAACTTGACAGCTATGATACATAACCCCCCGCCTAAGCTAATTGAATTTAGAATTAATTATTTTTTATATTCTCTAAATTGCCAATTTTTTTTTTTAAATATTTAATGAATATAAAGAAGGTTTCATATTTAGAATGGACTAGTTATCTCATTATCATCAACAGCCCTTGTCTACCCACAGCTCATTGGTACATCTGGAGTGAGGACGCCGCTCCTGGTTTCCAACCGTGGCCACCATTCCAAAAATTTGCTCACCTACCCGGGACTTATCTCGACATAAATTTATCTATTTTTTATATAAATATAATATGGTAAAGTGGACCAAGAGGTGGCTTAAATATTTACCCATACATTATAGTTTGATACTGCTGGGAAGGTAACTAAACAATTTGCTTTATACATGAAATTACTTTAAGTATCTTAATTTAAAAATTAAATCTTATATTGAATTGTTAGTTTTTAATTTTTTGCGTTTCATTTTTTAATTAAGCGCCAATAGCCTTATGCTTAAGGATACAGATTTCCGATCACGTAGTCGAGAATTCGAATCCCGCCATTCGACTAATGTAAACCATATCCTAGCACAAGCTTACAGCTTAGTTGGATGGGTAAAAGAAATATTGGAAAATTAATAAATACCAGATTAAAAAATAAAATATTTAACCACTACTCAAGACTATGAAATTTTGAGTTTGGAGGTGTCCATTAATTTTAAATACCTGTAGCAATATTTTAGTGTCTAATAAAAATTAGCATAGTGATGGTTCAAAAACTAATTTGTACCTTAAAGGTATTGCTTGTGTACTCTATAAGGAAAGACCCCGGGGCAGCGCGTGGCCTCCGCACAATGGCAGCGAACGATAACATCTGCAATAGAGCCTTTTTAAGTTATTTATGTTCATGAAACTTTGCTTACGTCGCACGTATGAATACATCGTTGTATCGATGTAAAGTGCATTCAGCTCTCACGACCGTATAATACGAACGGTGTAAACAAAATTAACAAATAATGCTATTTCATTGTTTTTAAGTGTTTGGTTCCGTAAATAAAGAAAGAAATTGTTGTTTATTTAATATTTTATTATAAGTAACATGCTTACATCACCCCGGACAGTTCGAGAGAGGGAGACAGAGAGAGCGAGACAGGTGACGTTTTCCGACACAGATAATGTAATTTACAGTTTACAAATTTAGTATTATACAACAATTGTATAAATCCATTTACCTAACTTACGTCATTTAAAAAAAATACGTATTAACTATTACCATACATTTTTCATTAGGCGGAACGCCCCGCGTCTTTTGTTTAATGTTAATTGGTTTATTTCCACTAGTACTGCGGCAATACGACAGTCGCGCGACTATACGCACTGGAAGACTTCATCATCACCTGTGCTGTTTTTCTCTCCACTCTTTTCGTATCCAACGACTTCCCGCCGTCCGCGTTTAGTCATCAGTCCACTTAGAGGATGCCCCATGCTCTAGGTTCCCTATTATTCATTCCAAAATTCAGAAGTGCTACACGGCAAGTTGGAAGAGGACCAACGTTAGAATAAAATCGTTAATTATCTTCCTTCGTTATTGTCCAAATCAACATGAGCTAATCTTTATCATTTCCATAAGATATTTGTAGCAAATGTAACTAAAACCGTACTGAATGAAATTAAACCAAATAAGGATCCTTCATTAGTAACGTAATATCTTAATTAGATATGCAAATGAACGAACTGAACTGAATAAGTTTGATAAAAGAGCATTCATCACATCTGTCGCAGACCTTGTGATATCAGAGAAACCTCGTCTTACGTCTGTCGAAATAATTCTATGAGCTAATATTGTTCAATATAAATTCTTAGTATTCGTCTTAGAGAGATAATAAGTCGAAATTTATGATTCTAGTTTTATAGCAATTTAGACCGTGCTTTAAAATCTTACTAATAATATGAATATGAAAGTTCAGATGAACATTTGTTTTTTTTTACAAGAGAAGGGGGCAAACGACCGTCATGAACACGAGGAGATCATCGACGTTAATAGACAACTGCAATACTAGGAGAACCACAGATGCGTTGCCGGCCTTTGAGAAAATGGTCGCTTCTTTAAGAACCCTAAGTCGTCTTGGTTTAGAAATACCGCCGAGGATAGACCATTTTACAACGCGGCAGTGCGCGGCAGGAAGTTGGGCGAAAACCGGATGTTTTTGTAATACCGTGTTACTAATATATGTTTGGATCTTGATGAAATTCGGTACAGAGATTGCTGTCTTGAGTAACACATATCTGCTGAGGTTTGTTTCGCAAAATCGCATACTGTGAAAGGCTTTATACAGCAATGTGACGACAAAGGCTGATGATGTATTCGAAGTCGTAGACAAAAATTATTTAAAAAAAAAGATTTATTTTTCCATTCGATATTTTATTCGGTATTTGGTATAGGTAATTCTTGACTTTTTTTTATTCTATTATTAAATTTTTATTAATTTACTTACATTTCTTGTAATCATTACTGGTGTGCTTGAAAAAGCTTGTGTTATGATGTCCCACGACAATAGTCGAATAGCGGAATTCGAATCCACCACAGCTAGGTATTCCGTACCCAGAACCATTAGGCTGTTGATGATATATTAAATATTTACATAGTTAATAAAAACTGTTTACTCTTAACAATGTAGATATCAGTGGAAATGCACGCTAAGCTTCTGCCCCGCACAGACACCCGCCGCAACTTCCTAGACGAGGTATAAACGTATATCTAAACTAAACTTACGGTCTAATAACATCCCTTACAATGACTAACGCCCCAACTAAAAATTCCTCGCGTGCCCAGACAACTAAATGGTTTTCGTTGAACATTCAATTGCAGATTATGCCATATTAACCCTGAAATATGCAAACGGAATACTTCGGTTTGCGTATTAGATATTAAAATAGAAGGTAATAACTAAAGTACGTTGTTAAGAACACGGAGAGATTAACACAAGTATTGGTAAATGAATATTTAAAAGATATATAATGTCGGCAAAAGAAGGTGAAGGCGAAGGAGGGTAAGGCGAAAAAAAATCAAAGATATTTGTGAAGTCAACTCGCACTAGAACAGCCTGGTTGACTATGACCTTATCACCCCTAATATGGTAGGCCTCGAGCCCCTCAGTGAGGACGTAGTGAGCTGATAATGATGATGTTCCAAGATATATCATTATTTATATATTAAAGTACTTTTTATTAGTCTAACGTATTTATATTTAGTTTAAGACGTATATAAATATATTGTTTGCAAGAGATTTTACGAAGTCGAAGTACTAATTGGTATTCAAAACGGCTATCAGAGGGCAGGGTGGTCCGTCGTTAGCATACAACGACATCTTCCGGCTAAAGAAAGTAACTGTTGAACATTTGATGTTAGTAACAAGAATACCTCACGTGCGTATCACGCCTTTCGCCTGTTGTGGGGTGAATTGACGAAACAAATATACTTAATTTTCTTTTTTTTATTAACATTAAATGCACCTTTTATAATAAAAAAAGATTAATATTAGGGCAAAATGAATCTGGAGAAAACTTAGACAAATTCGCGGGTTAAATTTAGTAACAATTACAATACTCACTCAGAAAGGGTTAAAACCCTTTATTCTAGCAGTAGTCTAGTAGTTCAAACAATGTAAGCCGTACACGAAGTAACAAATCAAACATAGGCAATTCCTTATACAGTTATAAGCTCAACAATTTTGTAAGATCTCAGTAACACTTGGATGTAATGAAAATTCACCTTGACAATTAAACTATTAAAACTTTCGTGAGACATTTCACTATACTACTTATAAAACGGCTTAACTCACGTGTAAAGCCAGTGAGCGACGGGCCGAGAACGCGCTATAGTATCGATCCCACTCACCCTGAAGAAGAGCCCCCGATGGGCTCGAAACTAGTCGGTACCGACACCGAGTTGCACGTGAGTTAAGCCGTTTTATAAGTAGTAAAATTAATCTTAATAAGCAACTTGCTATACAAAATCAAATAACTTATTTTTTTTCGTCTAAACTAAATTCAGATATGAAATAGAATTATAAATATGACGTACACACGTAAATAAATGTCATTTTGATATATCGAACCTATATATTTGATTAAATTCAACACGGGCGCTTGGAGATTTCTTAACATAATATGCTTCAATAACTGTCTTCACGTTTAAAGTTGGTTTACATTGATACACACGAAGAAACACCCCTGTCGTCGAATAAAAAGAAAACCAGTACTGAAAATTAACAATGTGATTCGGTCTTTTTCATCATCATCATCATCATCATATCAGCCACACGTCGTCCACTGCCGAGCGTAGGCCTCCCAATGATCGCCACGACGATCGGTCCTCGGCCGCCCTCATCCAGGATGCTCTCGCAAAAACCAGTTCATCCGTCCATCTTTTATTACCTGTCATTTATTTAACTTCACCGTGTCTGTAATCAAATCTTTCAAGTTAATTTTGATCCAGTTACCGATTCATTTAAAGTTTTGCACGTAAACCGCATGACAATGCAATATTATTATGACATACAGCTGACCTGATGAATGGACCTGGAAGATGGCCATAGGAACTTTGCAATCAAACGACGCAACCCCATCGACTTTGCACCTTTTTAATTCGTCTTAACAAATACGTTGACAAGAAAAGCTTGATTTGAAACAGTTCCTTTTTTTATTTATTTTAATTAAAGGATATTCACCCAATGTTCCATTGAACTTCCTAATTAGCACAGAATTTTAATAAGCTCTTTCCTCATATGCTCTGGTACCAGGAACTCAATTCAGTCAATGATTCAGTTTGAAATATATTTAAATGAAGCGCGCAATTGCAACAGTATTGCATCCAGCTTGTTATAAGTGTATCTGTCTCTTTTACTCGTCCCGCTATTCATATCCTTCGTCTCACTCGTGTAACGAAATTTGCATCATTGAGATGTGCATTATTAATAGGTAGAGATGTTATATAATAAAAAAAAAGTCAATTAAGATAAAAAGCAGTTACGATTCCTAAACATATCACAAATGATGAAGCGCCAATAGCCTGGGTACACAATACCGATCTAGCGGTCGTAGATTCGGATCCCACCATTCGGCTATTATGGTGAACCATATCCCAAGCTTTTCAAGCTTACCTGGTTACAAAAAATATTAGTACATTAACAAAAACCTACTAATGTTTTGTAAAATGTAGTTAAAAAAAATAGAATTGTGCCCAATAATATATTGTAACTGTAAGCTTTAATCACTGAGCTAGCAGGTAGTAATTTACAATTATCCCAAAATGTTACAAGGATTGGTGATTAATTTTTAAATTTGCTGCTGTAACATTCACACTGGCCGCCGACCTCCACACATCACTGACCCCTCGTGCTACAATATAAAACAATCCTTAACAAGTCAATAAACGTTTCCTCGACACGACACCTCAAATGCTCAAAATGTTATTAACCACTATCATTTGTTCACGTAATTAGTACACGAATATAATTAAAATGACACATAAACACTACTGTCGAACTCAGAGTCGTTCATTGGTCATAAAGGGTGTTATTAAGGGTTTTATAAAATAAAAAATATATGTGTATATATATATATATTATTTTATAGTAAAAAATGTTAGTACATTTATGTTAATTTATTAATATTTCTTGTGACCATTCCTGGTAAGCTTACAAAACTTGTGATAGGATATGGTTTACGACAATAGTCGAATGTTGGGATTCGAACCCACGACCGCTAGATCAGTAGTCCCTTAACCATTACGCTATTGGCGCTTTAGTTATAACTATATTAATTTAATTTGATAGTAATTACTCCATTCAAGTAAAGGTTAAGTGAGATTTTTACTCATTAAAATCCTCTTAAGGGTCATTCTCACTTGCGACTTCGTGGGTACCTGAATCTCCGATCGCACGCAGACTTTGTGTTCATAGGATGTTGGTCTCTTGTTGCACAAAATTCGACAATAGGGGCCAGCGCTGTGTTCCTTCCTCGATTGAAAATATAGTTCATAACTAATTTAATAAATTTATTTCATAATTAAAACGTCGTACAACTAGTGGTTGGCTAAAGCGCGAATTAGTTTGAACTTTACCTGGCCTGCTTCGCCATCTTGTGCAACTTCACTGAAACATCAGTGAAAATAAACTCGAGTAAAGCTTTCAGTGAACGCGACACGTCACCGCTCGTCTCTACGCCCACTACTATTGAAATACTAACGCAGATGAGCTTAGTCATATCGTTACCACGGCCGGATTATTTAACTGAGTCTATTTAGAAATTAGAAAAATAGGCTATGTGGTACTCCAGGCTGTAATCTATATCTGTTCCTAGTTTCATCCAGATACGTCCAGTCGTATTGGAGTTATGTGATAACAAACATCTGTACATACAAAAAAGCATACACATGTGTGTAAAAGTTACATTTTGTTGAACCGAGAACTGTTAAAAGAAACAAGTCATTCATGTCTCTATGAAATGTCACAAAATTATTCGTCTTATATATTATCGCTTCAAACAGTAATGTTTTACTGTCTCATAAACTGATACATTCTGGAAGGCGTCTGTTTCATTAATACGTCCGTTGACGCATCAATTTTTGCATCCTCCCGTCCCTGCGTACGTTGCGTTATCAAACCATTGTTACTATGAAAATGTAATTTAACTTAAAATGGGAGATTTTTAACACTATTTTTGGTA
>JAODUI010000011.1:4083299-4117293 GCA_027563995.1 Papilio gigon | reverse complement strand
ACCCTGAAGATGAGCCCCCGATGGGCTCGAAACTAGTCGGTACTGACACCGATTTACACGTGAGTTAAGCCGTTTTTTAAGTAGTATAGTCACATTGACAGATTCATAACGATTATTAATTTATATTAAAATGTATCATAGCACGCTAAATTTAATTAATTACATCAATAAATTCCTGGAATAAATCATAGATACAATGTTTCCTTGCTCTCGATTCATTAAAACACGGGGGCCGGTATGAAACTCTCAAGAATATTTCGCCTGCTCAAACAAGGGCCCGAACAAGTCCTTTTGACAATATTCCCAAAACCAGCCCACCCTAATTACCAAAACGTCAAATAGGTGAAGCGGGTGTAATAGCTATGATACCCCTACCAATGGATTATATTTTTACATTTATTAAAATCGAGTTTCGTACGAGTATGAATCGTATATTCTATCGACTGCTTTGAACAATGTCCATATAAAATAAGACCCTAAATACGTTTTCATTATTTATTTAATGTTTAGGAGTAAATTAAATTTCTATTAAGTATGTCATAAGACATTTTGGATTTAAAGAGCAGCACGTCCAATACGTCTGCAAAAGAACAAAATAACAACTCTCTGAACATATTCTCATTCGAAATAACATACAGTACATGGACGAATGCTCTGCTCTGTTCATGATCTGTCTATTAACATATAATTTGACCTGGAATTTGAGTACGTAATAAAAAAATTTATTAAATTCGAGTATTGTTCGAGAATTACAATGGTAGGAGTACAAGCTATAATCACGGCAAACGATTTCCCCCCCGCCATATTCGACGATCACTCAGGAAGAAAGCCGAGATACGGTAGCCATGGCAACGGGCTCCCCGCCACCGACCGCCAACAACGCTTAGAACGCTTAGGTCTTGTTCACTCAGCATTATTTGTAAATCTCATTTCAGCATTATATAAAGTAAGTATTTATTTAGGCCTCTGTAAATGAAGAGATGTAAATACCTGTTATGTATCCATTTTAAATTAATCAAAATTTAGTACTTTCAAGCATTAAGTGAAATGGTCTTTAATTGTTGAGATAGTCGACTCTCATCTTACAGGAGACCATATACTTTGGAAAGCATTGGTTAACACTTATGTCCAACTGCGGGCAGACAAGAGCTGACGACGACGAATTTTAACATTAAACATTAATTATAATTACACTAGGTGTCGCCTGTCACTATATTCGTGTGAACGTAACAAAGACACACGTTGCTGCTAAGTTTCTTGTTACGTGAAGGTAAAACAATATCAAACTACACAAAACACTTGAAGCCGACGTCAGATTTCGGCGACGTGTTTTGATTACAAATGTATTGAGCAGTAGTTAGTTAAACTAAGTCCAGCACCAACTAAATCGAACTTTGAAACGGTGAATCGATCATCTATACGTAAATTTACACACTTCTTATATCAGTAAACTAAAATATCAACTCAATGATTCTAATCATGGTAAGAATCCCATATCTTACAAATGTCGTATTCTTTTTAAACGTCTGAAAAGAAGTACAGGAATTTAAAAAAAAACGTCGGAAAAAGTATACGATTTTTTTAACAATAACCGAATTATAGACGCGCGACAAGAATGCCACTGGACTTTCCCTTCCCGGGTGCAAATCCTGAGGCTGACACAAAACCAGATGAAAAAATGTAGTGCTTAAAGACATAGATGCTTGTAAAATCTTGGATATTAAAGACGGAGCAAAATGGAGGAGACTAATTCAGATGAACTCACCTCCATATGGGCTACAGGCATAGGGAGACTGGCAGTCACATTCAGTATATTTAAGTAGCATTATATTTGAAGCGTCAATAGCTTAATTTTTTAGTGAACGGAGTACCGATCTAACGATATTGAGTTCGAATCCCGTTATTCGACTATTGTCATGGACACTATCCTAAAAAACGCTTTATCAAGCTTACCAGCAATGCTTACAAGAAATGTTAGTAAATTAACAAAAATCTTCGAATATTTTTATTAAAAAAGAAACAAGGTACTTTGTATTATTACAATTTAAAGCATTCCATTGTAATCGTCAGCGTTATTGTCCCCGCGTTAGTCCTACCGACTCAACATTACGCTGCATTGTTAAATATAATAATCCAACATTTAAAACTTAAATGTAACTATGGACATTTTCATTCGCCGTTTATCCGTTTTTTTGTAGAGCGTAGCAAACTTTAAATAATCCTTACTAAGTACTTTTTTTTTATTTGAAAGAATTTAATTGGTTTTAAACGGAAGAATGTAATGTGTATTTTGTTTCATTTAGACCACTTAACTTTCATACATGTAATTAAAAATAAAAGTCTTGTAATTTTAACTTTAATTTTATAAATCTGATTACGTAATAATGCGTTCTAAAAATAACACAAGTGACAAAACATCGAATAAGTGATCTTCAACACAACAGTCTTAATGACATAATTTCTTTCAAGCGATCTCTCCAATTACGGTCAAGAAACAATTGAAAGCTGCACCATAAATAACATGACCTCTGGCTGTTTCATTTTTTTTTCTATCTATGTAACTAATTTTCATATCAAAATATTTTCTGCATAAAAAACAATTAAACAAGAATGATTTTGATAGGTTTTTTTTTAATAAGACAAAGGGGCAAATGAGCGGCGGGATCACAAGGGTGATCGTCGACGCCCATCGATATCCGCAATGCCAAAAGCACCACAGATGCCTTGCCGGTCTATGAGAAAGAGGTACGCTCGCTTGAAGGAATATAATGAAGGTCCTAAGAATAATGTAACTCTATTTTTGAGAAAAAAGTATGTATTTCGTACTCTGCTAACGAAAAGTTTCTTATTTCTGTAATTAAAATTTAACTATCAATCGATTTTAACGATAGAATTTTTATTTACAATAATATTTAATAAGGTATTTTGACTCGCTATAGTATACGTGCGAGTTCGCTAAACTTGCAGTAAACCAAATCTAGTATTAACGATATTTTTAACTTTGTAAGTGCGAATTTAACAGCTGCCATAAAACATCAGATAGCACCTCTATAATTTCCAACACTGGTACATGAGCGGGCGGTCACGTGATGCGTGGTAAGCCACACTTAACCTTGCAGCATGCCGCGAAAGACCGCGCGAACTTAATAAAAATGATTTTCAACTAAATCACATTAAGTCAGTACTATATTAACATGCTATAATTTATAAACTAACTAGCTTTAGCTGGCGTGGAATTAAAATAAAAACCTTTTTAGTAGTCGATGTGTTCTTTCAGATTTCATTCTTCATCAAATTTCTACTACAAATTTTAGCGAGGTCCATTTAGGAGTGACTTCTGCGTTAAATTGAATTAAACCTATTTGTAGAAATAAGCTCTACACTTACGGGAGGTTTTAACTTATATTATTACACTATTAAACTTAGGGGTAGGTAAATAAATAAAAAACTGCCTAGCATTTTGAAGAAGGTACTACACGGGAAGAAATAGTTGTGTTATATAAGTTCCTTATTAAAGTATTAAACAAAATTAGGTATCTATATCATCTGTAGCCTTTGCTTTGGATTGTTTTTGCTTTCCTATACGTAGTGTCGGCACAGTATACTACTCTTCCATACATCTCTATCAGCCGTCGAATCTGAACTCACACACTTCCTACGCATATCCTCTTTCACACAATCCATCCACAATCTTATCAAACCTTTTGCACAGCTCTTTAATAAAATTAGACGAATATCTGTATGAATTATAACCCTCAAGGACCACCGGTGAAAAATAAAATAGATTAAGAATTTAAACTAACAGGATAGTTTGAGTAAACACGAGTTAAGCTTGTTAGACGACGCCGTACCCGAATTAAAACCTTGGCAAAGGTTTTAGGATGATTGAAAGAGGTTTAAACAAACTGACGGCCCTTCGCATTTGCATATTAATACGGATTTTCTACCCGGTCCCGTACTATCTACGTTTCATTATCGTAAATGGCTTTTACATACGAATATTTTAAATTCAAACACCAATTTCGTTTACTCTTTAGTTTTACAAGAGATATGAGCAAACGAGCGGCGGGAACACGAAATAACTATGGCCAAGGACAATACAAGAGGAACCATAGATGAGTGGCCCGCCTTTAAGATTTTTTTTAGGCTTGATAGTCGGAAAAGAATCTGTTATTAAAGTCATTTTATTTTCTAATTCCCAGTTGCCTGATACTTCGTTACCCCCCCGCTTACTTTCTCACCTTCGAGTACAAGTTCCGAAACAAACGCAGATACGAACGGATAAAATGTAATATTGGGTTTTCATTATAAGCAAATCAAATTAACGTGTTCGCGGAATATGTTTTTTTTAATACAATTAAACTATTAAAACTTTCGTGAGACATTTCACTATACTACTTATAAAACGGCTTAACTCACGTGTTGGTGTCGGTACCGACTAGTTTCGAGCCCATCGAGGGCTCTTCTTCAGGTTGAGTGAGAACGGTATTATAGCGAGTTCGCGGCCCGTCGCTCACTGCGAACTGTATTATTATAGAAAAATTAATTTTATTAAGTTTTTATTTTGCCAAAGTTTCGTTTTCAAGATAGACTTATTTTTTTTTAATGAATGATAGTACTCTTTTCTTACACCCTTACAAATGAAAAGCTATTTAAATATAAATTATACGTTAATCAATCGATCTTAACCACTACACTTTACTACGTTAATTGAATTATCGTGTTAGCTGAGCTATATTCTATTTACAATAATATGACAAAATTCGTAAACATGTTTAGCCGATTCCATTAAATCAGATCATTCCAATTAAGTATACTTTAAGTAAAATTTCATCATCATCATCATCAGCTCACTACAACGTTCCCACCGAGGGGCTCGGAGCCTACCCCATGTAAGGAGGTGACTAGGCCATAGTCAACCACGCAGGCCAAATGCGGGTTGATTGACTTCACACATATCTTTTGAATTTCTTCGCCGATATGTGCGGGGTGCATCACGATATTTCCCTTCACCTTAAGAGTGTCGGATAACGTACATATGAAATTCTTAAATTGAAAAAACACACGTAAAATTTAACATAATAAAAACAAAAATACGTCGGCGACATTAGCGACCTATTGTATCGATGGCCAAGACTAACTTTGTGTTGCTGCGCCAACGGTGTAAGTAATAATAAAAATGAAAGAAAATTTCATAATCAAAATATTACTTTAAAAAATTACTCTAACGTACTCATAGTCTTGAGATCATCACTATAGGTCTCTAAAAAAACTTAAGCAGTGCTTTATATACTAAATCAATGCTGAGGGACTGCTAAGAGGCAGCCAAAGGACTCTGAGAACGACATTAAGTTTACTGATATTTTTTACCCGTGAAATATTAATCAATTAATTTACATTATACTGTAAAAATTTATACATATGGATGGATGTTTATTAAACATATAACTCCAAAACAGGATAAATAAATTATTGTATAGAATAGCGAATAGGTTACTTTTTTTTCTGCGCGGTCGAAGTCACCGCTAAGATTTTGTATGTTCATAATTTTCAAGGCGTAAAATTGTAATCAATCAATCAATCATAGTAGGTAATTCTTTACCTTAGCAGTGGTATAAACGAGAAGACGGTCGTCTTCCCCGCACGCATTTCCCGGTCGGCAGTCATAAATAAATCCCTAACAACCAAAATCAATAACTGCGAGCCGGGCGCGGGGAGGCCGGGATAAAGAGGGTTTGATTCACTTTGAACTGCTTTTATTTCGACAATGTTTACTTTGAAAACCGCCATTTCGGATGCTGTGTGTAAATAAATAAAATCCCACCCCCAAAACAAATATGCTCAATCTTTTTTATAGAGCAAACGATTTGCAAGATGAGAACAGACAAATTTATTTCGTTTACGAATTAATCTTACTAATATTGTAAGTTCCATCCATACGAACGTCTATCCAGAGTACAACTATCGGAATAAATATCCTACTTAACTAAAATTCAGTAGACAAATGTCCTACAAATTTAATATAAAAAGAATATTAAAGCAAATGACATTAAACATAGCTTATAGAGCATCGGTGAATAAGTTGTTAAGCCCTGGACCGTACTCGACAATGTCCATGTTCGGCACCCGCCATATACCAATCTGTTTTTCGATTTACTTATAGTGAGTTGGTGTTGATAGCCTAACTAATATATAACAATAGACCAAAGAGGAAAATTCTTCCTATCCAAGATATAATCCAGTGTCATTCACCTGATATCATTAAATCCTGCTTTGGTCGATATAAGCATAAGTACAGCCTTGTCTCCTTATTAATTTCTAATGCTTGTCTCCGTAAA
Source organism: Papilio gigon (assembly GCA_027563995.1). Lineage (NCBI taxonomy): Eukaryota > Metazoa > Arthropoda > Insecta > Lepidoptera > Papilionidae > Papilio > Papilio gigon. The sequence goes on along the minus strand of JAODUI010000011.1, from coordinate 4,110,955 downwards.
GCAAAGTCACCCCATCTCAGCGCCCCCTAGTTTGTTACAACGCAGACTTTTTGAGTTAAATGACGTGAAAGAAGGTACAAACTTTTTACAGCATCTCTTCATGTAAATATATCTAATAATTTCACTTTGTTGATTCAAATTTCACTTCTTTGTTGAGACTTTATTATTTATTGTTTGAAAATAAGACATAATTTACGTGACAGAGCTTTTTCATAAAAAAAATAGCATTAAGTGAGTATAATATTTTCAATACGTCAAATGGGTACAAACATTTTTAATGTATTAAATTTTTAATTTGAACAGAAAACATTTGAATCATTACGTGAAATGGAAATAAAAAATTTAACTTCACCAATCAAAAATTTAACGACACCTTGCAACCTTTTTCATATTAACTATTGAAAACATTTACTAATAACTCAAAATTCTTAATCCGGAGTTGAAAAATGTGGTAAAAATTCACGTGTTCTTATGACGTTTCGTCTCAAGTCAAAAGAGCTCCAAACAATTGGCCTTCAAATTTAAATTAACCATTGCATATACTTTACTAAATTATAAACGTGAATATAACAAATATTCACGTTTATAATTTAGTAAGTCTAGATCGATGTTTTTTAGAAGGATTTTTTTTATACCAGAAGGGTGCAAACCAGCGGTGGGATCACAAGACAACTGTAATACCAGAGGAACCACAGATGCGTTACCGGCCTTTCAAAGAGAGATAGGTTCATTCTTGAAGGAACCTAAGTCGTATTGGTTTGGAAATACCGCTGAAGACAGACCATTCCTATCTTGAGCTTCATTGATCTAGATGACAATAAACAACATTATCTGAAAGAACACACAAGTTACTATTTTGTAAATTTTAATTCGCGGGCAAAATAGATACTAATCTTTAACATTGACAAGGCGTATAACATGCTAGTGTTCTGATTACAGACATTTTAGTTTCAATTGAATACATATTAAGATAACAGCTGTTTATTGGGACGTCGGGGTACCTATTTTATAACAACCAATTTCTTTAAAGTTTAACATCCTCGTTACATTGAATGAAAGTAACACTTCACTTAAATACTATCTGATGATTAACCATTATTTACAAATAGACCTTTTCCAATTGTGTTAAAGTTCAAATTAGCATTGAAATGTTAAAGTATTAGTATAACGGTACGATAATAAAATGTTACAAGGGGTTCCTTAAAAGCAATTGGTCGTCCATTAGTTTTATTTTTATAGGGCTACAATGAGTTAATGGAGCTCGATTAAATTCACTTTAAATCTTTCCAAACTTCACTAATTTGTACAGCTAAAGATAACACGCGACCTCGCTTCCATTATTTTTTTTTCCTGCATCTGTGCTACTGTTTTTGATCGTGTAACGGATATTATTCTAAAACTAACTACACACCTTCAGTGTTAATTGAATAGTCGTACAGTTAAAAGTTTTAAGTATATGTAATTTTCTAACCATTACAACTTGGGTTTATCAAGAAGCGAGTGTACCTCATTCTCAAACCACGCATCTGTGGTTCTTCTAGTATTACAGATGTCCATGGTCGTCGATGGTCACCTTTATGACCCCTCCGCCCGTTTGTCCTCTTAAAAGTTTCGCAATAGTCAAGTTCTAATGTAGTTAATGCCATAAATCGTAAGTCTATTCAAAGCATAATTTAACAGTTGAAAAACCTTTAACGTATTTAATAAAATTTGAACAAGAACAGACAAACCAAATACAGCCAGTGTATGCAAACTTTATAATAACTTAGTCTTAAGACGAGTCTGAACACTCGAAACTTCTCTCGTCTAAAATATTTGTTATTCGAGCCTAAGAGCTTTGAAAAATACCATCGACCCTTCATCGTTTCTTTTACGCTAAAAGCTAAATGATTTAGGAATCACAAACAAAATTCTTTTTTAACTTTATTTAATTAAATAATTACATTTTCCCAAACACAAAGAGGTTACAATATAATGAAAAAATTAAATTAATTTTAACAATAGCCGTAACCTTCTAACTACATATGATAATAAATAATCAATCTAAACTGCTCGAAAAATGGCGATTTTCGTTATACGCTTTGTACGTTTTTTGGAATTCCATTTTCAGGAATTTGAACAAACAGACGAACATGAAATTCGACATGGTTGAAGTTAATTTGGTGAGATGAGTATGAAGCTATATAAAAAAAAATCTTATAAAAATTGTGTTCGAAATTCAAACAATGGGTCGTCGTCACTAGGTACTAAATACTTGAGTTTTTCTTTCGTCTACAATCATTCTATCTTGACATTGTTCAACCTTCTTAATAGAATACCTTACATAACGCACTAAGGGTAGACGTAAAAAAACTTATAGTAATTCAATACAAGCTCTCAGACGGCGCGACTTCAGCGACATCTATCCACTCTATATTCTATTGTTAGTTACTTTGTCTGAGCGTTTTTCTTTATTGCGACGACGATAACTTAGCCTTCAATTGTTATAGCGTAACTTCACGCCTTCCATCGTTCTTTAGATGGATATGGAAAGGGTTAAGTTTCGTTTCTCAAATCGTCCGTGACGTGAACATTTTCTATAAGTTTGTTTTAGGTCAAGGTTTCTTAGTTTTTCATACGTCCATTCCTTTTCGTTGTTCTTATCTTTCTTCATTGTCTTTTTCTTTGTTTGTTGATCGTTGCGGTTTTGTTTATTTAATATTCATTTGTTTTTCAACAGTGGCTTCTTTTTATCATTGCTTTAATTTTAAAGACAAAAAAGTAAATATGTTTTCATTTCCTAAAAGTAAGTAAATCAGTAGCATAGATATGATATCCGAAGATATTATGAGCATTGACTTGAAGCTGTTGAATGTGGATGGCTGTAAAGGTAGAGGAAGACAGAATACGGCTAGGATGGATGTGTGAAAAAAGATATGCATCAGAAGGTGATGAGTTCAGATATGATTGCTGATAGAGATATATGATACGCTGATAAAGAGTAGGACATACTGTGTTGATCGTCAGTTAGGAAAAGGGCAGGTTGATAATGGTGATGAAAAGTGAGTAAAACAATATCATTAGAGTTGTATTGATTCGACTTGAATCTCGGATCCAGGTTACCCGGAGGTAATCTAAGTTGACGGTACGTTTACTGGAAGGTAACTGATGGTAGGGGGTAAAGCTTACTTATTTTTTTTTAATTCTACGTCGATAACGTGAAGAAGAAATAAATTTGAAACGTACTCGTTGATGTAACTTTACGATTAATCATTACGTTGGCTTTGTTAGCGACGATGAAGGCTGTCTCATCGCTTTGATCATACGTAATACGGAGTTGCGTAATGTAATTCGTACTTAATGCACACTTACGACATCTGTGACGTCGTGGGGGGAAATCTTATTGGATTTGGTTTTATGTTTTGTGTCTCGGATACTTATTACGTTGTCATTAAGTCTTTATTAGTGGATAATTCTCTACGTTCGTAAATCATTTGGGAAAAAAAAATCACATTTGAATTACATTTCTCATTAATTTCCTCCAATGTAATGCAGGAAAATGAAGATAAAAATAAATTAATGAAAATAATTCATGCTACATTTTTTTCTAAATTATAAAATTTTACTTCTAAACGAACTTTTAAGGTACAAAGGGCATAGTGTAGGTTTTTCGTTAGTGTTTTTGGTCAGTTTATTATTTTTAAAGCCGTATCAAGAGTAAATCTCATTTGAAACGGAGTGGATTAACACGTTCGCTTCGGCACCAAATTTTACATACTTTCCGTCCTTACGGTACGAGGTGTTATCGACCCGCTTCGTGACAAGACGTTAGTGCGATACGCGGTCCATTAGACCCTACCTCATTTAACAAAGTTATGCCCTTCGCACCACAGAGAAGTACACGTTTTTCCTTGCCGCACCACAAGGAAGTTGAATTAGGGATGATTTAGACCTCGTTTCGCAGCGAACGTGTTAAATAAGAATGTCGAGAGGTACAAAGATAGTGGTAGGTTGAGAACGTCTTAGAAAACCTGGTGCGTGATCCCTACGTTAGTGGATGACAGGATGATGATGTGATGATAAGGGTAATGAGACGAGTATATAGCCTAATTTTAAGTTCTATCATTCATTTTGTTGTCACTTCAATAACACAACATTAAAATAAAATTTGCTTCGTTAAAATTGAATACTAAAACATTTTCATGATTCTGAGACCAACTTCGACCGGTCTTGTCATTGTCGAGGGAGAAAAAAAAAAGATTTTTCACAAAGTAAAGGCATTCCATTAAAATGCACCGCGTTGCTTCGAATGACGTCGGAAATATGTCAAGAGGTGTGTAAAGTGCGCCGGTACAAGAGTCGCGGCATCGGTTCCCGCTTCCTACGTCATCCCGCCGTTGTGTTACTTTTATGAAGAAATAGATCTATGACATTTTTAATGAGTTAGAAGTAAACTAAATGTGAACAACTCAAGTATAAGTAATTCGTATTCGGTACCGACTAATTTAGTTATTGTTTAATTTGAAAGTAACGAGATTTTTATCCCGTTTTGGCGTTTTGAGTTCTCGTTTCTTTTGATGTTTATTATAGACACAATCATGGTTTTATAATCTATATTGTTAAGAATTAAAATGAAGAAAGTTACCTTATAATTACATTTACGACATAGAACGTGTTTACTAATTTCGTTTCTAAAATAATAATTATGTAGTTTTTATTTGTTTGTAACAGATATCGCCAACTTGGGTAAACGACCTCGTAAATATCGCCAAAGTGTTATTGTTTATAGAACCTCGTACTACGAACTCACGTGAGTGGAATGAGGATAGATATATGTGTTTATTTATCTCGACATTTACTATGCAATTTGACGAGTTATAGAAGTAATCTGCGATGTCAACCGGAAGTGACAGGTTGACATTAATTAGTTCACAAAGCACCAAAGTTAGTAGATACATTTACGACTCGCATACGGATGAGTACAATGGTACAAGTTTGTGTTGTAATTAACGCGTGAAACATTTTAACACCAAATATACTTTGACGTCTGCCCCGTGCGCACTCTTGCACCTTATTCGGATACGTAGAGTATGGAAAGTTCAGAGAATCTCATGAAGCTCGTATAATTAATTATTTAAGCTTTCCTGAGACATTATAAGCTAAATAAAAAACGACTAACATTCAAGGACTCGAGTGTTGACTTGACTTTTTCGACTTGTTTTGAGATAATGTGCAATCAAGATGTTTTCCTAAAACGTTGGAACGTAGTATAAATGTAGAAATGAAATTTAAAAATCGAAAAACAGATTAACCCATCAACGCTCTCCATCTTAACATTAGATCTATTTGAATGACATCGATTACATTTGAACCAAGTAGAGCAAAAATTAGTTTAATATTAAAAATTGATTTCAACCGTTAACTATTGAAAACATAAATAAAGGGGGACAATGAAAAGTCTAAAATATTGTCATTTGTTTTTAGTAAAATGTTAGTAGATTTTTGTTAATTTACTAATCTTTCTGGTAACCATTAATGGTACGCTTGAAAAAGCTTGTCTTAGGATATGGTTGGATTCGAACCCATCCGTCCGCTAGATCGGTAGTCCGTACCCATAACCATTAGGCTATTGGCGCTTCTCAGAACTATTAAAATGAATTGTCTGTTGTTCAACTACACTGTATCCGTCGATGGAAATATACCAAACGAAGCGCTAAAGAGGAGCGGACAGATCTGTGTCGTGCTGGCCACGTTACGTGCGCTAATTATATTAGATACGTTTCCGAAACAAAAACGCCACTCGGCGGACAACGGTGGACAACACTCAATAATTAAGCTCGCTCTAAGTGGCTTATGTTAATTAGCGAGCGTGTTGCGACTAATCAACAATGTTAATCAAGTGTAGTGCTAATTCGATTAATATTTGATCATCTATGAATTTGTTTATGTGTTTTTAATTGCACTATTTCGTATGTACTAGTTGGAACCTGCGTCTATTGGTATGGCGATAGAATTACATGATGTCATCTGTTTCATTTCGTGACGTCATCGATAACAAAAGAGGGGAAGAAGTTTTATGAGAACACACGCTTATAATTTTGTAAATATTAGAAATGCAAAAGTTTGAATGGATGGAAAAAAAACCGTAACTTATTTCATCTAAAAAAAACCTCATAGTTTTTCTTAGAACTTAGAATTAGGCACAGATAGTTTGGATATGGAATAGTACATATGTTTCTTAATTAAGTTTTTTTATTACACAAAAATGAAGTTACGGACAAACACTATATTTGTAGTGAAGTAAAGCACACATCTCTGTATCTCTTTAAATGACTAACACAATTTTAGTTCATTAAAACTAAATCAAAAATCAACATTAGAATACGTAAACCTCGTAATTTCATATATACTTACTATATACTTAAACACGTTCCCTGCGGCATCAGTTTTTGCGTACTTTCCGTCCCTGCGGTACGAGGTGTTAACGATCCACTCCATGACTAGACGTTAGTGCAACACGGGGACCATTAGACCTCACCTCCTAAAACAAAGTTATGCCCTCCGCACCACAGACAAGTACATGTTTTTCCTTGCCGCACCACAGGGAAGTTGCATTAGGGATAATTTAGACCTCGTTTCTCAGGGACCAGGCTTAAATACATAAAATCACCATCCAGAGCGACATTACAATACTGACAATACAAATAATAGAAACAACAAAAGCGTATACTTTATCGAGAATAATCAGACTTTGAGAATAGACTAAATAAAACGTTGGAAAATAAAGGTGTGTCCGTGGCTTGTTAGAGAGACTAATAGGTACTCGAAGCTGCCCGTGTTGGAAGTGATCGTGGATAGTGTACCGCTTACTATGAACATACAGCGCTAGTGTGCAGTCACCTTTACAACATTTTGAAGTGTCGGATAGATAGCGTTCAGTCAAGTGTGTAGTCACCTTTACATTTCAATGGGTTGTAATTACCATAAAGTCAAAGAAACTGTCAACCATATATCTTCAAAGTTCAAAAATATGTATGAAATCTTATAAAAGAAATATTGGTAAGTAATAAAAAATCTACTAATGTTTTAACAGAAAAATAGTCAACTAAAGCACTGTTTGCTTTTATTACTTCAACTTAGGTTCAAGCTCTCAGAGTCAGATGCACAAAAAGGTTTATTTTACTTTTCAGGTAATTTTCAAGGAGATTTTATAATCTATGTTTCATTTCATACGTAACGAATGAAGTACTATTAGGCGATCAATTAAATAAATTAAAAAAAAAAAAACAATTGAATTCGAAACGAGCCGGTATTTAAAGGAATCGTTAAAACATCGTTCTGTACAAAAAATTTTATTAATTACCACAGTTTTATAACTTTAACTTTCAATAGCTTTCCAATGCAAACTTTCAATCATTACAATTTGAAGCTTTAAGTTCCCAATTGGGTCCGAGTAACACAATAAAAGAAAAATGAAACATGTCTAAATTTGTAATCTATAATGTTTCATCATCATCATCAACAACCCTTGTCTGCCCACTGTCGGGACATAGGCCTTTCCCAATGCCGTCCACAGTATGCGGTCCTCCGCCTTCCGCATCCAACGACTTCCTGTCGTCCACACTAACTCGTCGGTCCACCTGGAGGGAGGACGACCCACACTCCTGGTCCCCAACCGTGGCCTCCACTCCAGCAATTTCCTGCCCGATGGGGCTCGAAACTAGTCGGTACCGACAACGATTTACACGTGAGTTAAGCCGTTTTATAAATAGTATAATGAAATTAAATTCTTTTATAACTAACTAGTTATTGTCCGTGACTTCGTTCGCCGTAAATAAAAACCTAATAGCAAATGTGTTCTACGAAATAATATCTAGATCTATGAAGCCCTTCTGGAAACATATAAGAAACATCTATCTATAATCCAAAATTTTATGTTAATATTAGTAGAACTGAGAAATCATTTTTTTTTATATCAGAAGATTTTTAATTAACTAACATTTCTTGTAACCATTCCAGGTAAGCTTAAAGAAGCTTGTGCTAGGGCTCGTTCACTACAATAATCAAATAAGATTCGAATCCACGACCGCTAGATCGGTAGTCCGCAACCATTCGGCTATTGGCGCTTCAAATTATGTTGACCTTTACGAAAGTCATAGTTATATGAGAATTAATTAAATGGTTAGACGGAACGTATCTGCGTACAACCCGGTACAATGGAATGATACGAGAAAATGGCTAATTTGAAACAATTTAAATTCCTGTACGCAATACGTCCCGAGATATTACACCGTGATGGGACCCGGGTTCATTACAACAATCCTTCTTAGGGTATGTCACCGGACGATTGTGAATTTCGTCAATTTATAAACGGACGAGACAAAACTATCATGGAGTAAATGTATTATGGACGTGGAAGACATTGAGAAAGACCTATGTTCAACAGTGAGTAGATAAGAGATGATGATGATGGTGGTGATGACATAAGAAATAAGCTGAAGTATTTTTCTAACTCAAACTTTTTTTTTTGTACATAGTGCATTCTATTTCAACCAAGTTAATCTAACTCACTTATATATCTTACTAGTGGTGGCGATGTTGACCACGTAGAATTAAAAAAAAAACTTAATTAACACCTTATGTGTTAATCTAGATTATGGTCCACAACTGTGCCAAATTTCATTTAAATCCATCACGACGTCTTGGAGATACCTACCAAAAAAAATATTCATACAAAAATGAAAATTTTAACATTTCTAATATTAGTAAGGCATTATATCTCAACTAACATATCACAATTTAACGATTTTATATCGATGTTTTGTAAACTGTTAAATGTCAAATTATCATTCGTTCAGTTCACAATTTGACATTTATAATTGACCAGTCTGTCAGTATTACATCTAAAATACTATAGCAACATACGACGTATGTTTCACAAACAAGAAATGTCTGTAATAAATTAAATGAAAGTGTCCAAAATACTTGACGTTTTATTTAAAATACACTAATACAGTCCAGTTTTAAACTATCGAAGTTTATAGTTGATAGGTGGCGCAAGCTAGTATAGAGATCCAACTCGGGGATACACAAGCAATATGCCTGCGAAACTTAAACTAATGCGACATGATTTTGTTAGAGTTAAATCTCTGATATAAAGGTATAGAAAATTCAATACGAACAAGTAAATTGTCTCCACAATTTTATGAACGCACGAACAATGGACGGACACTGTTGTTTAGCAACTCATTATAAACATAACTATTGTATACCCAAGAATGATATGAGAAATAATAGTAAATGAATAAAAAAATTGTTAATAGTTGTTCAAAAAAAAAATCCAAAATTGAATATAGAACAGACGTCAATAACGTATGTTCGATTAGTTAACATCAATGTTAGTAAATATTTTTATTATATTATATTAAAAATAAATAAATCGAATATTGTCACCCTAATAATTCAGCATTGAATGCGCCCGCGCACCGCGGAGTGTTCAACATTCAAAATTCAAATCAGTCCCCGTCCGTCTCTTGTCCCGAGCACGCGTCTCTCAAAATATTTACATATACCTGTTTTGTATGTTAAATCACTTAAATTTATCTCCCACGAGCATTTTGTTTTTATTTGCAAGATAAAAAGTGCATTTTCTAACTTAACGACGTCGTTTTACTATTTTAAATAGGAATTACTTTGCATAAGCCGTACAAAAGAATGTTTATTTCTGCTAGTAAGGCGGACTTAACTTACTTTTAAAAGAGGGAAGCGGATAGGGTTAACGGAAAATTATGTTGTAAAGCCAAATAATTTGTTTATCATATTTTATACTAATGGCGTTCGATTTATAGTTTTTACAAGAGCGTAATTTGTCATTTTATTAAAATATAGTCAATTGTCCTTATCAATAAATAATAATGTTTTTTTTTAAATTATCCATACACAAGACGTAACAACCTTACAATAATGTTTTTTGTATTTTTTTATACGAGCGGGGGGCAAATGAGTCGCACATCGCCAAATACTAATTCATCCGATGCCAATGGACATTAACAGCATCAGAGGAAACGTAGGTGTGTTGTAGCCCTTTAAGGGGAGTACACACTTTATTGTAAATGCGCATCACTTACACAAGATACCCAAAAAATCCTTAGAGTACCTATTTATTTTCTTATATTACTTATATCATCACATCATCTTATTCTGTAATCTATCTTTACCATTTTGAGCGCTGATAGTGTTAAACATGTTGTGTAAAATGTCATCAAATGACAGAGCGCTTACTACTTGAACATACCAGTGTAACGTACCTGCGTATATATAGTTCTTATAGAGACAGTTTTCTGTGTACGCGATACTAGTGGGAAGCAAATTTGATTCTTTGAAAATACCAATGCGTTCGTTCGCGGTGTTAAACCTTAAAGGCTACAGTCGCTTGTAAGTTTCGTATACATTATAGAATACTGCAACCTATAGGTTGCAGTTTTTAAATATGATTGTGAGAAAAAAGTCGGTCAGTGGTCAGAGCGCGCAAACAACTAATTGCGTTTTACTATTTTCCCCGTTTGTGTATTCATTCGTTAATTTGTGAGAAGGGGAGGTATTTTCGGACTAGGCTTTTTTTAATAGAACACCGCGATCGGTTGGGATTGTATTTTAACGAAAATGCAATGGCGTGTCGATATTGTGTGTTAAGTATTGCGTCGTGACAAAACTCAGGGGCCGCTACGTTCTGTTGCAGCGTGACAGCATGATTTAAACGAATCCCGTCAGATGGCGCGCCTTGTCCAGAATGTATAAGAGATTAATATATTCAAGGAGTCTTTGCGATAGATGTACTGGACATTGACTTACAATCGAAAGGGGGTCGTCGAGAAGATCGTGAATTTAATAAAAAAAAAAGTCGTTGTAACAATGAGTCTGAATACGTTCTTTAACACATCCAAGTTTTCATTGTTTAACGAATATAAGGGCATAGAAGATTACCAATTGTTTTGTTTTTAATTTGAAACTCAGGACTAGTGTCAAATACTTAATATTATGAAGTACAAAATATAAAGCTTCTTCTTACCAAATATAAAGCTCGTAAAACAGACCTTTCTAAAAATGTGTCCCATTCTTAATCATTAATTAAAATTATTTCGTTGTAGAAAGGTGATAAATGCAGTTAGAAAATATCTTAAATAAATCTGTTAATAGCAAACAACTGTCCGTAGTTAGACCGGCAACATTACCCAGCAAAATTGCATCACAAACATTGTTAAGGCTTCGTTAAAACGTCATTTCGCTTGTAGCAACTGGGCTAAGCTGAAAGCTCTCAAGCGATGCCTCCGCAAAGTGCAACGAAAGCCAGCCGGATCTGTATAGGATGAATGTTTATTTTCTCCTTTACTTTATAAAGTATAATTCCGCAGGACGAGTTAAGGTGCAGTTTCACTGCGGCTACAATCGTGAACATTTAAGGTACGATTTTATTCCAATTACGATATTACATGTCTTATTAAACAGTAATAGTAAAAATGTTTTTTTTTTTTTTTAATTTCTTAAAAAAAAATATCCAATAATAAATTCAAGTGATACTAAATTTACTAACTTCACCAGTATTTGCTCGTAACTTCGTCTGCGCAGAATTAGGATAGCAAGTAGGCTTTCTCTTCCAGACAGTGTTCAACATACCAAATCTGTACAGCTGTTTTGTAGTATTTAATATATTTTAACGTCCATCCATCCATCCAAACTTTCATATATAATACTAGTAACATTTAGAATCCAAATTGAAATATAAATTAAATTATTAAAACTTTCGTAAGGCATTTCACTATACCTACTTATAATAACGGCTTAACTCACGTATAGATCGGTGTCGATGCCGACTAGTTTCTAAAAAAAAATTAAATATAAAATAATCGTATTATATAAACTGTACCTTAAACAGTTATCATTGAGTTACATCTTCCTTTGGGTGACTCGAAAAGAACTCTCTCAAAGGTAATGCCGGACTAATTTTTAATATTTATCATACTAAAGGTTAACAAATTAGAGGATAAACTCTAGTTCAAAGATTCAACTCGAATTATAAATATTAAAACGCTCATTTAAAGTTCTTAGAAGTTTACCCAAGAGTTGGTGTTTTTATAAAAGAAATAGGCAAACGAGCGACGTGGTCACAAGGGTGATCGACGCCCAGACATCTGCTAGACAAACCACAGATGCCTTTGAGAAAGAAGAACACTAGTTCCTTGCATGACCCTAGCTCTTATTACATATATTAAGTAAATAAAACAATGAATCTAAATTGTTTACTTAAGATAATGAATATCTAGACTGAATTAAGCTTCTAAAAGTTTACTAATATTTTAAACTATCTATCACCGACGCCGTTTGCATAGAAAAAAAAACAACTTAGTAACCTATGTATTCAAGACTGTGTTCTACAACTTTGCCAAATTTCATTTTGATCTGTTAAGTCTTTCTGAAGATACCTTCTAACAAAACATCCATCTAACTTGACTAGGCAACAACGCTGGCCATGGTCAACGGTTGGTTGACTTCACACATATTTTTGAATTACTTCGCCGATATATGCTGGTCGCATGCATGTTTTTCTTCATCCTTAGAGCGTTAAATAATTTACATATGAAATTCGAAAATCGAAAAACACATTGGTACATTACGAGGATCGAACCTGGACAATGTCGCGTACAGTCTGGTACCGTCAGGCACTTGAAACTGTGCCACCGGCGCTCTTTATTATTAAATAGCATCATCATTATAAGTTCGTGGCGTGGTCCTTGTAATTAGCTTTGTTCTTGTAATATTAGCACTTAAAGTTATGTTTGATTCCAAACATTCAATAATTCAAACTCAGCCAAAACTCGATAGTGATGCGACAATATAATATTAATCACCAATGTTGTTCAACTAAATATTTTAATATGATTACAAAAACCACGTACGTGTTATATTATATATTATCACGTACTAGTTGACCCCGCGAACTCTGTTTCGACTTAAAGGCAGTAAATAAACAGATTTTTGAATTTATGAAGAAATACAAAAAAAAATATTCCCCCTCGGGAAAAAAACGTTTGTATGGGAAATGGAATAAGGCTATTTTTAACGCTTTAACGGGAGTTTTTCTAATTTTTCTCACCTTTTAAACTTCCCCTAGACCTCCACGAACATTCCAAGACCATGATAATATAAATCCGTTCAGCCGTTCTCGAGTTTTAGCGAGACTAACGAACAGCAATTCATTTTTATACATATAGAAGATTATTACGTACCTCTTACTCAAAGGCAACACAACTGTGATTCCTCTAGTATTGCAGATGTCTGGGCGTCGATGATCACTCTTGTAATCCCGCCGCTGGTTTGCCCCCTTCTCTTATAAAATAAATACTTCACAAGCAAAGTCTTTGAATATTTTAAAACAGTTGGACTTGTAATTCTTTTGTCCAATATTGAGTGATCCCTAACTCCAGGTGGACCGACGACTTAGTGCCGATGCCGGGAAGAGGATGCGGAAGGACAGCATACTGTCGAAGGCATTGGGAAAGGCCTACGTCCAGCGTTGGGCAGAATAAAGAAGATAATGATTGCTTAATAATAAATGTATAACAGAAATGATTGCTTTGAAAGGAAATTTTTAAAAATTGTAACACCAGTGTTAATAAAATCGATGAATAAACAATACTAAAATCGATTACTATCAAAGTTTGTTTATTTTTTTAAGCTACGCTTTTAGCTCGTATATTGTTTTTTTAAATATTAACAATGTTTAATATACATTCTATTCGGTACCTTCTGTTTATATAAACAATAGCACGTCGTAATAATATGTTTAATGTCAAGAATAGATTTAATAATACGCTACACGGACGTCCCTAGTGGACGGATCGATAGGCAAAGCGGCCGTCTGTTACTACAGCTACCGACTGCCCCGTACGCTGTAAGACAACGTGCACATCGAGTTAGAAATTTAATTTTTGTAATTTTCTTTTTATGTTTAATGTGATACTAATTATATAACCTCCTTAGTTAAGTAAAATCATCAGAAAACAAATGGTTCAATGGTTTAATACAAAATTATCGAAATAAATGTTACTATCATACACTAATAGAATTATTATAAAACAAAAGACAGTCTAATAACGCATCTGTGGTTCTTCTATTGCGGATGTCATTGCGCGTTGAGGGTCTCTCTCAAGGTAAGGTGTCTATTTATACGTATAAAAAAAACATCCAAAGACAAGAAAAGATGTAAACAAATTTATGGTCTTGATAAAATCATAATATTCTATTTTATTTATTAAAAATTATCATTATCATCAATCTGCCCTTTTCTCGAAGTAGTGTCGGCACAGTATGTACTCTTCCATACATCTCTGTCAGCTCATATCTGACCTTACACACTTCTTATGTATATCCTCTTTCACTCAATCCATTCACACCTTTGTACTTGCTCTACCTTTATCCATTACCTCTAACCATCCACGTTAAAGGTAGAAGAAAAAAAAAACAGTATCTCAAATTAATTTTTTTAATATTTTTGAGTCTCAGTGTATACCCCACCTAATACGGCTTCATCTGATATGCACTCTGAATCATTTCATAGCAGGATTATCCTGACTTTTGCACTCAGACACATAAATGACTGAAATAGATGATCAAAACAAAGGGATGCTTTGTAATGGCTTAAATTATGTTTTATACAATAAAACGGTGATATTTTAACCACAGTAAATTTCTATCTGAAACCTTTGTCATTCTTTACTTCTAAGATAGAATTGTCAAGCACTTTGTAGCTGGAAATGAATAATCAATAATTTTGAAGCGCCAATAGACTAATAGCTAAGGGTACCGACTACCGTTCTAGTGGTCGTGGGTTCGTATACCACTATAGTTGTCCCCACTATAGTCGTGAAACATAACCTAACGCTTTTCCAATTTTTCCAGGAATGGTTACAAGTTACAAAGGTAAATTAGAAAAAAATCTACTAATATAATATAACAAAGGTACCAATGTGGAGAATAAAAACGTTAAAAATGAATACATTAAGGTTTTAACACGTTCACTGCGAAACGAGGTCTAAATCATCCCTAATACAACTCCCTCGTGATGCAGCGAGGAAAAACGTGTACTTCTCTGTGGGGCGAACGGCCTTTGTTAAAGGAGGTGGGGTCTAATAGACCGCGTGTCGAACTAACGTCTAATCACGGAGCGGGTCGATAGCACCTCGTATCACATGGACGGAAAGTACGAAAAAATTGGTGCCGCATCGAACGTGTTAATAGCTAGAAATTTTGTAATTAAAAATCGAATGAAACATGTTGAATTAATTACAAAATAATTGTGATTTGTTATTAAATAGGTTGTGCTAAGATTCTGTGTAAGCCCTTTAGCATACTTTTGTTAATTAACTCAGAACACAAGTCGACGGCCTTGAGATGAAGCTTTTTAGTGTTAAGTGAGACCGAGATAAGTGATGCTCTCGGACAAGTTTGTTCTAAGCATCAGCAACTTAACAATTTGCGTCTAGACTTTGACTTAAGTCACGAATAGCTTAGATGTTGGCAGTTAACTTAGAAATTGAGTGTTCAGCAAGAATTTACTGTTAATCTGTGAATTTCATTTAAGGTCGGTTCTTGGACACTTATGATTTTAAAAAAGGTTTTTTTTAAAGTAAACTGACCAGTCTATGTAGATCTCCAAGTTGTTTAATGATAAAATGACCTATCCTAATATCATAAACAGGAAATATTTGTATTTTTACACAACGAAAAATCTCAAAAACTATTATTGATACAATTTCAAAAATTCTTTTGTCATTAAAAAGCTACATTATGACTGAGTGATCATAGCCTTATTACTATGTTTTTTTTTTAATTTCGCGCGTACAAAGTTGCAGACAACAGACAGTACGAAATAAATTTTTAAATAGATAGGTATGCGATTCCATTTTTGAATTCATTTTCTTAATCATTAAGCAATCACAATATCAAATGTAATACTTTAATTTAACTGGTCAAGCGAAAAAAATGACGTTGCAATACCGATTGAAATTGGCCGTGGAATCGATTACTGGGATTAGAATCGAATAGAATCGAATACGTATTCGATTCGAGACATCGCTTTTTGGACGATGTTATTCGGAACGCCGACACGTGAATGGCTCTCGATGGGTATCTAACACCGCTATCATTACAAGACGATTCTAAAGTTTGTTAGTATAGAAAAGTAATCGTTAACATCGACTTATAGCAAATGGAGATGGCAAAATAATTTACATTGTTTTTACACCACAAGGATAAATCTAACAAACCTTCAAGTCACAAACAGATACCTTTTTTATCCTTCGAAGCGCCAATAGCCTAATGGTTAAGAGTACGGAACCGATTTAGCGGTCGTGGGCTCGAATCCCACCATTCTACTATTGTCGTGAATCATATTTTAGCACAAGCTTTTTCGAGCTTACCTGCGGTGAGTATACGTGTAGGTACCGACTAGTTTCAGACCCGTCGGTGGTCCTTCTTCAGCGTGACTGAACTATTGGTCTAGATTTCCGCTTTCCCCTGACGGGTCCGAAACTAGTCGGTAGCTACAACTATCTACACGATAGTTAATCATTACAATTAGTATAGTATAATGTCTGACGAAGATTTAATAATATTAAAGCCTTCAGATGTATTCTGTAGAATTACCAATATTTGTTAAAGAGGTCGTAAGGCTATTTTTCTTTATTCTGTCTATCCATACAATAGGAATATTGTTAATTTTATCTATTATACACACTTAATGTATAGGCCACATCTAGTTGTCAAATGATCAGTGTAACACTGACCAACCGCATCGGTCACAATACTGCAGCGTCATGGGGCTCTGAATTAATAATATGCACTTATAAAATAAATAGAAGTGGCCGGTAGAAATTATTACTAAACATGTATAAATCAATAATACTTATAAAAGTAGACACTTTATAGTCAATTTTACTTTCAATTATAAGAAACCTGTCTAAACAGTTTTACGTTTATAAGACTATAATCATAGACTTATTAACAATGGACATGTTTGTAACATCATTTTGTACACAGCGATTTCCCAAAAACATAGATAAAAAAATGACATTGTCACCTAGTTACATATGTGAATATAATTTCACTTATTGAATTCAATGAACAAAGAGTCAACATTGTCATTTTCTTAATACGGAAAAAAATAGAGTAAAAATCGACAATTTAATTTGTTATTAAAAGGTGGTGTAGAGCTTCTACTAAATTTTAACTACAAGTTAAGCTGTTCAGTTCTTATTTTTGCCTGCACACGTAAATTCTAACTAAACAATTCAAAAGTTCAGTTAAAACTTTTGTTGTGGGCTTTAACACATTTTTACTACAAACGATAAAATCTCAGTTTCTTAACTTTAATCTTCTTTTTTTTCTACGTTTGTATATATCATTGGTTCTAAATATACTTTACTTTATTACCAACGTAGTCATCTAAAATCATATTGATTTATAAATTCGAAATATTCTCTCGATACATTTATATTTTATCTATAAGATTTGTAATTACTAAGCGAGTCGCCTGTTGAGAGGCTATCGGCAACGAACAATTGCAATTATTGTAGTCGACAAGAAACATCCGATACGATCCGAGATGTAGATCGATTTTTAGATACCGCCGCCGCACTGACAGATGCGGCACCGTTGTCAATGATCAATATACCTTTTCTCTTGATGTCGAGAGGGGGGGGGGATAATCTTCAAAAGATACGCCTTCTGGATGAAAGGCAGGGTTATGTGAGACTCTCACTAAAACCGCGTCGGTGGTTCTCAGTTGCGAAGGCCGCGGGACGCACCGGAATCCTCTGCAAGTTGAGTCAAAACTTTATTACGAAATCAATTCTCGACAAAACACACTCGATGTGTTCACATTTTTACGCTATATTATTAGTAAAAACCACGAATGTTTAAAATCCTTAGATATAAATACATTAAGTTTATAAGTAACAAAACCATTAATAGCTGTTACTGGACTGACAAATGGAATACCTCGCCAATTTGTCACTAATCTACGCAGTTAATTAATCAATACGTCGGCCGCTAAGCCGTGGATATCGGGTTATTTAATTAAACTGAATGTATTCTACGAGGATAAAGCGGTATTCTTTACTTTCAAACATTTACACTGAAGAGCAATGAATCCGGGTCACTTAAAAAAACCTATGAATCTAGAATGAATAAATCTCAAACTAAGAATGATGGCTTTATAAAATAAACGGTGTTTAATAGACAATATAATAACATTTATATTGAGGTATTAATGTTTGTTAGTTACAGCAAGGTTACATCATAATTTTTTTATACAAGGAGGGGGTAAACAGGCTGCTGGATCCCAAGAGCGATCAGCGACGCCCACGGACACCTGCAATACTAGAGGAACTACAGGTGCGTTGCCGGCGTAATAAATAATTTAATTTAAAATAGGAGACTCTCGAAGATGGAGCTGCGAAATTACTGCACTTGAGTTTTTCTTTCTTCTAATCTGTTTTTAAGTAGGTCTATAAACCTTATTGATAACAATCATATTGTTGTACAAAAAAGTCTCGTTTCCTATTTTTGTTTTAAGGCGAGATCAGCATTTTATGTCTTTATTTAATTTTTAATACAAAATATATGTTGACTACCATCACATACATACATTTCATTACTTTTTTTTAAGGGATACTATACTTTCTATTAAACACCGTTTACTTGATTAAATTAGCCTTTTTATTTTAATAAATTCATTGGTCTTGACTATATTGTACGAATTTATGTTAAGCGAGGACTGTGGATCCAACTTCAAAAAATAGTCGTGTCTATTGTTGTATAAAAACTGATTCGAACCTTTGACTGGTAGAGTCACAATCACTAAGCTAAAAGTCTCTTTGATTTCGAATTCAAATTGACACTAAAACAAACGTGCCCTGTAAAGGCTTAGTTAATGCGGTCCATCAACATTACACGCGCATCGGAAAATACGGCGATCTCTTTGATGTCCATCAATTGACCGGCAAAATCCCTGTCCAATGAACGTTGATTTTTAAATTTAGAATTACTTTTACAATTTAAACTGACAAACGCTTTAATTAGTTTTTTTTTTTTGTAAAAATATTAGTAGATTTTTACTAATTCATTCATATGTCTTGTAACCGTTCCTGGTAAATTTGAAAAACCTTGTGTTAAGATATAGTTCACGACAATAGTCGAATGGCGGGATTCGAACCGATCGGTTGTCCGTACTCTTAACCATTAGGCTATTGGCGCTTCAGAAGTTAAGTAACTATATCTAAATTTCATCTAAATGATTATAACCATTTCCTAAGCACATAAAATAAATTCATATATAAATACACATTCAAGATTTGATCATTGAAATAATTGTATTTCTATCCGGGGTACAGTTCTCGAGTAATCTATTTAACAAAGTCGCATCGTGTTTGTACGGAAACCGGTTAATACCGGATAATCTGGCATAGAACTATTAGTGTGATATATTAGAAACATTAACTTAAGTTATACCCACAATCTACACTTAAGCGACGTCTCAATCTAGTGCCTTAAGTGTTCAAAAGTTGCGTGTAATTAATTGCATTTGAATTATGGGCATTCGTTGAAGTAAGCGGCCATTTTGAAAACCAAATAAAATCAAGTTTGCACAATATAAATTGATTGCAATGAACGAAGTGGTGTTCTCCTATGACTATTCAAGTCGACATTCTTATGTTTATAGGATGTGACGTGACGTTCGCCTAAACATGGTTGCTTCGGTATTAAAATAACTTTGTATGACGTCGGTAGCGGAGGAGATATTAAAATGGTCGTCATGCCTACCACAGTACTCCTTCCGCATCCAACGACTTCCCACCCGCGCCAAGTCGTCGGTCCACCTGCAGGTAGGACGCCGCACTAGGTCGCCAACCGTGACCTCAATATTAAAATCAAAATGGTTATTTGTTTAAGAGAAGGCGGGAAACGAGTGTTGAGATAAGAAGGTGATCATCGACACTGAAACATTTGCAATACTAGAGCAATGTCACGCGTTGTTTTCGAGAATGAGACACGCTCTTGAAGTCTTTTAGTAAACAAATAGTATCAAATGTTTGTAAATAAAATTGATTGAAAAATCATTTTATTGTTTATCTTACAATTCAATACACGTAATATTGAAAGGATTGTAAGAAATATTTTATCCGGCACAAGGAAATTCGATAGGAAAATAGTAAAACAAAAAACAAGTATCCTTCAATCTCGTAAGCTGATGAAATCCTTTGATGTATCTATCACGCACCTCGTCCCATTACCGGAGTAGATTCACAATGTTTCTGAAGCGAACACGAAAAACTGTAACAGACATCTGGCAATTTTGTAAAAGCGAACCACGCCCGCTTCCGATGGACACGTCTAGTTGATTCTATAGCCTTTATAATAGTATAGACACGCCAATAATTTTATCACAATTTCCCATCTCCCTACGAAAGATCGACACAGTATGTACTATGCCATACATCTATCAATACTGCATTTTTTTTATATTGATTATAATTAAATTTGTTAAAACAAAGTCGTGTTCGCATGTTGTATAGATACACCGTCCTATTCATTTGATCCAACGAAATTACGTATTGAGCGAATTTATAAAGTAAAGTTACATTTGATATTTTGAAATGTATTTCTTGATTTTTAATAAACTGTTTTGAACATTTTAATAGCATTAATATCTTACTAACGGTACATTCAAACAATATCGAAGGACCTATTTTCCCATACATATGTTTTAGAAATAGAAAATGAATCCCTTCTATGGATGTTACACTCTAAAATCAATCACTGACGCCTCAGAATGGCTGCTTCCGGCAGCGTTTGGGAAAGATGGCCGCCGCGTCGTTTCCGGTTCACGTCAGATTTCGCGGAAAAAATAGCGTTAGATACAATTTTCATTCAATATCTAGTTAAATATTTTCCATACATTTCAATAGTTTATCCAACACTCAACACAATGGTACCAAAACGAAAACATTCGGCATTTATCATTTTCAAAACAAATTACTCAATCGTGAACACCGTTACGAAAGGCGTAAGTAAAAAAAAAAACTAAGTAATACACTTAAACAAAAGCGAAAAATAAATCAGACGTAACGGACATACAAAAGGAGTCGAAAGTTTCGATTATTACACCACAATGGTACAGTCAGCTGCTAAAAGCTAGCGAGTACAAAGGGCTGAGTGCAGCGGAAATTACATCACACACCTTGTTGTGCGCACTGTACTCTCGGAACATCGGATAGCTTTATGCAACACGTCATTTGAATTTGTGAACAAATTGCGATGAAACGTAAGTAAAATAAATTAATACAATAAACTTTGCACAATGATTACTGAATGAATTCAAAACATATTACGTAAATTAATTATTCTCCTCTTGGAAACCAGCATTATCATTGAAATGCACAGAATTAATATTACTGCAACCGTTTTCTTTGTCCTGCTGAGTTACTACCGTACTATTATAATTTGTTTTGTTTCATCGTATCTAATTAATTTAACTATATTGTGGTACGTTTTGCATAACGACATCCAAGCATAAATGTCATCGATCAAAACACGCAATCAGTCGTCATTCAACCGCATAATGCCGTTCATCTTTTAACACTTCTTCGGATTTGTATGGCAGGCTTTATACTCGTATTGATTGGCGAATAAAGGCTGCTATTCACGCGCCGGGAATGATCTAATGTAATAAAATAAAGCAATTAGCTTACGCATCACTCAGTGTCACTGCTTCGACACGTTTATACGGTAGGCGTTGATATTTCTCATAGTTCGTTATCGTTTTTACGATCTAATGGAATGCATTAAAAATTAATTAAGATTATAAACAGAGTAGAATTTTTTGTTACCAAAAATACTACAATAACGCGACCTCTAGAAAAAAAAATTGTTTTTTCTTTTCAGTATTTTGGCAATGAAAGCTCACGGTATTAAGTTAATTGTAGGTACTTAAAACTTTTGAATATGTAAAGGTACAAAACCTTTTAAAATTCCGTCTCAATTTACGTCTAATTATGACAAATGCATTCGGCGGAAAAGAATCATCTATTAAGAGACCTCTTTGGAGATGTAACTGTTTCGTTATATCTGTAAGTTGACCCCAGCGCCATCTCACGGCATTGTAATACAATCAATCAGTGTATTGTGCGTTTAATGCGTGTTGAGTTAGATTTGTTAATAGTTGGAGGCTACGTCATCCGCAACTCCACGACTGGCGCGTATTTTGCGTTATTTGTAATTATTAAGTTGTTGTTGGATGCGGAAGGCGGAGGACCGCATACTGTGGAAGGCATTGGGAAAGGCCTATATCCAGCAGTGCTGATGATGATGACGATGATAATGATTAAGTTGTTGTTTTATTGGCATTCTTCATAATTGAGGTTAGGTATGTACCATTTATTATTAAGTACATGTTGGATTGTGTTTTAATTTTTAATAAAAGAACTTTAAGTTACTATACGTCGTCGATATTTTGATATGAAAGATAAAAAAAACTTGTGATTTGAATGTATTTTTTGGAACATGAATTCTTCTACAAATGTATTTACATACGTTTTAATTTTTATTAACATTACGAGATTTTTGTTAGTTTACTAATATTTTTTGTATCATACCAGGAAAGCTGTAGGTTTATGCTAGGAAAGAGAGGATTCGAACTATGGACCACGCGATCGGGTATCCATACCTTTAACCATTAGGATATCAGTAATTATATTTCATTAAGAGCTCATCTAAAGAAGTTAAGTTATTTGTTAAATTATGCAATATTTTTTTAATACAATTAATTCTAGTTCATACTTAGTTATTCAACACAGCAAATCTTTGTAGCAAAACAATTAAAGGTCACAGATAATGTTTAAATATTATCAATTTTCATTCAAAAAATTCACTATGAAACGTTTTTTCGTATAAGTTTTCGTTTTTTAGAACAGAAAGGCGACGGCGCCGTGTTCCAGCCAGCATGCCCTGAGGCCACATTTTAAACACAGAGAGGCACTACATTAAACTTTTTTGAGTACCCCTTAAAAAGATAAGTGTTATACATACTTGTAGTTCTATTATGAATTAAAAGTACTATTAAATTTTAAACTCGGATTTAACTTTCACTTCAAACATTTGTATTAAGTTTAAAATAATATTAAAGTAAAAGATACCAATTGGAAATATGTATGTTGAGATGGATGTTTGTTAGAAGATATATTTATTGATTTACTTAATTAAATCATTCATTTATCCGTTCGTTCACTAGTTTATATTTCAATCATTCATTCAATCATTATTTATTCTTTCGTTTCTTCGTTCATTCATTTATTGTCTGTCATTTATTTATTTATTTGGAAGAATACATAGACTAATTTGAGTTTTTTTTTAAATTTCATGCCGACAGTAACGAGACAACTATTAGTGTACTAAAATAATTGTACCAACAGTTACTGCATTTCAATAACTGTTTTAAATATAACTTCTTATTTCACTGTTACATCTGTTCACGGAACATGTCCTTGTACATGTTTACCGGCAGTGAAAACTTAATGTTAGATGTCTTGTCTATAATGATAAAATGTATATTAACACAAGTCAATTTTTGATATACATAAAATGTAGACATTTTTCTTACGTGTGGCTCACGCGTATTGTAAGGTACAGAGAAATGTTTGATGGATGGCCGCGCAAAGTTATTAATGAGATACTGTACCAACCTGGAATACAGAGTGTTCCGACATTCTATATAAAATTTTTTGCATGTCAAATAAATCTCGTCATAAATAAATTGAAATGTTAAATCACGTTCTAGTACGTATTTAACTATGGGAGTTATCGGCAATAAACAGCTACGGCTGTTTGAGTAATAGTTATGTTTTCAAATTATTGTATTTGAAAAAAAATATTTATTTTTCTTCATACAAATACAATTACAGTAAGGTGTTACAAGTTTTTACTATCATACTTTTTTTTAAATTTCGCATTAAACTATGATATAAATATATGCCATATATATTATTATTATTGAGCTAGTTTTTTTTGTTATAAATGAGGATAATATTAATTAAGGACACTGTTATTTTTTTATAAATTCATCTTCGAAGCGATTGAAAAATCGAATCATAAATAACTTAATGTTTAGTAGGTTAATATATATTGATAAGAAAAGATACATCCTGTATAGTCTAGAAAATCACGTCCCCAAATGATCTATAATGAAATATCACTTCGGCCGTTGTTCACTCAGTAAAATATGGGGGGGTGTTGACCCCGCGCGGACAGACCGACGGAATGCCAGAGTAAACACCGACTCTACTCGATAGTTTCTCGCATAAATCTTATATCATGTTTGGTTGCCTGATCGTTTCCTAGCTATAACGGATAGATAAATATATCATGCTAGTAATTTTTAAACTATTAAAACTTTCGTAAAACATTTCACTATACTACTTATGATAGTACGAGGACTCCATGATGTGTCCCTCAATGGCGAACCTTCCTATCTGAGTGTGAACTGAGGTGACTACCAAATCCAAACTTAGTCTTAAAGGTCCGGTCACACCGCCCACAGTACACTACTTTACTTATAATAACAGTTTAACTAACATGTACATCGATGTAGGTAATATTTTATGAACCCTCAATAGCTTAATTTAGTAGAGATTATAAACTACTAAAGTTCTACCATTATGGATTATTTCTTATTTTCGTTTTTTTTTATATCTATAGAACTGTAACACTAGGTAGGTAGTCTATACCCTTAACCATTTGGCTATGGGCGCGTCTTAAACTAATTATCAGTCTTTATCTTATCCTGGGTTCAATTTCCGTTATACACCAATGTTTTTCGATTCTGCATCCCCATTAACAGTAATATAATTGTGGTCTGATAAAGTGATCACGATAAAGACGTTTATCTCTCATAAGAAAATGGGAATTACATGATTACGACGTGGTCTTCCAACTAGATACTACGTCATACAAAAATATAATATAAAACTAAAATTGACTAGAGTGGCGCAGCGACCCGGATCGTGTCTTGACCTCCGACAGTAAAAGTCTCCAACTAACTCGATCATGCGTCGTCAACCCTGTCCTGGACTTGCAGCTCTCTCAGGTCTTTTTGCACCTCGTTTATTTAGCGATACCTAGGCCGCCAACTAACATAACAATAAGAAAACCGATGTATGCACAGATGACAAAGTTTAAGATAAGATTTTGTCATATTTAAAAGAATAATCTGAGATATATGTGTAATGTTTATCAAAAGAACATCGTGTATAGAGCGTTAGTAAACATGGCGGCTTGCCAGGAGTGACAATCGTTGGAATTAGCTCTTTGCCACTTTTATCCTCGTAACTTTGACAGAGGAAGTGCGAGAGTAAGGAACAAAGGGATCTCGAAGTTACTCAGGGAAACGACTCTAATTGGAAAACTGCAGAAAACAACAATTTAGTGTAATTAAGTTAAACTTTTATAAAACCGCAAACTTACTGAATACGTATACTTTTGTTTTTTTTTTTTTTTGCTTTTGTTCGAAGTTTCGCGTGACGGAATTAAAAAAAAACTTAAAAGGTATGACCTATTCCAGACAGTAGTCGATCTCTGTGCCATATTTCAACAAGATCCCTAAAGCCATTTTTGAGTGACCTGTTAACAAAAATAAACCTTACCAAACTTCTGCAATAATATTAGTATAGTCTATTGAAACAATTCGAATGAGTACATTTTATTTTCAAATTGAATACAGGCTTCTATCACAATAATAAAAATAATTTCCAATTATGGCATATCAAATTAACATAAAAACATTTTTTTAAACATTCCTTTTTCCTTCAGGCCTACTTACCCATGGTTAAAACATTATCAGGCATAACCTGACTAAAAATAGAAACACTTTCAGGGGGCGCCTTAATCGCTTTGTCATACAATAAAAATACGCCGATGCAAAACAGAGACGCTGCGATCGTAGAAGGGCTGGATAGAATCCAGAAAGCCTTGTGACGTTGCTATCTGCATCGGCTAAAAACAAGAATATGCATAGATATATTATAGGAACTCAGAACTGAATATACGTACCGCGAGTCTAGGTTCGATCCCCGCCATGTACCAATGTGTTATACAATTTTCGAATTGCATTTGTTCAGTATCCAACGCTCTTACTGTGAAGGAAATCATCGTGATGCAACCTGTATATATCGGAGAAAATAAAAATACAAAGATATGTGTGAAGTCAATCAACCCGCATAGGGCCAGCGTGGTTGATCATGGCCTAGTCACCCCTTATAATAGGGTAGGCTCTGAGCCAAACGGTGGGGACGTATAGTGAACTGATGATGAGTCTATAGAAGCGTTAAAATTATTTTTTTTCTAACTCGCTTTGTCATACATACACCATAATGATCATTATCATACATACAATAAGTACGCGAGTTAGTTTTATAAATTTCCACAATATGTTATATTTCCTGTCAATCTATACAAATTTACTAACATTTAATTGATAATTCATAAATCATCACGTCCGGTGCGCATTCACTTATATGTTAATATAAAATATAAGAGGTAACGTAATCATTACAACTTTATAATAATTATCTTTATTATAAAATTGTCGATGATTCATTACTCCGTGGTTGAATCAATCGAATGGTTAAGGCTTTATAAGGCGTGACCGCGAGACACGCAACTGTGTACCGTCGACGACAAAACTCTTTGAATTTAATAAAGAAACAAACATAAAAATACCTTTATGTCGTATTTGAAATTGGTACATTCAAATACAAAATAGAATATTAATTAAACAATGTCTACATTTATTATGAAAAGCTAACTTTCACGATTTTTTTTTATAATAAAACCGAGTAATTATCGACATCCTGTCAGCCGCACGAACCGTTATTAACGTTAAATTTGATTTGATTTTTTTATTAATTATAAGCAGATTTTTGTTAATTTACTAATATTTCTTGAAACCACTCCAGATAAGCTTGAATAAGTTTGGCATGGTTCACGACAATAGGCGGAATTAGAACCCTCGACGACTAGATCGGTAGTCCGTACCCATAACCATTAGGCTATTGGCGCTTCCAATTTGAACAAAAGATGTATTTAATAATATCTAATTTATCCATTCTATATTTAATTGAAAATGTCGCGCACAAGTTAAATTAATTCATAACCAGTGTTGAAAGTAAGAAGTTTTGATCCCGTCTTTACTTCCAATCAAGTCCGCGAGTCGTAGACAGAACTAAAAGTAAGTATTATCATGTAACAACAATAAAATCGGGCCGGCTATAACAATTAAGAAGTCATTGTAACAGTAATCGATTTGTGACGCCCGTCAATTCATTGCCCGTGGGGGTCCGCGCGCACTACTATAAACCTTATTAAAAACCTTCATTATTAAACTATTAAAACTTTCGTAAGACATTTCACTATACTACTTATAAAACGGCTTAACTCACGCCCGTCGCTCACGCTGCGAACGCGCGATAGTACCGTTCCCACTCACCCTGAAGATGAGCCCCCGATGGGCTCGAAACTAGTCGGTACTGACAGCGAGTTGCACGTGAGTTAAGCCGTTTTATAAGTAGTAT
>JAODUI010000011.1:4067559-4079554 GCA_027563995.1 Papilio gigon | reverse complement strand
CTTTCCAAAGCGAAATCTTTACCAGATTAAATTCATGTTTGTTAACAAGGCCGCCATTTCTCCACCTCCCGGTACATTTTCAACGAGCCTTATGTCATAAGGGACATGACAAGATTCACAACACGACAGACGAATAATATGGAAAGCTCTCAACGAACGCATTCAGTGAATGCTAAATACGTACAAACGAACGAATAATATAAATAATAATATGAATATCAAGGGTAAAGGTTTTAATCTAAAAAACATGAAATGGAACACTCGTAGTGGTTTAATTTTGTCTAGTGAAGTCTCTTAGTGTTGATTTACTGTACGACAGAAAGAATGATACGATTAAAAACATTTTAAACCGAACAATCATCATCATTGCCCTTTTCCCTACGATCGGCACAGTATATACTCTTCCATACATCTCTGTCAGCTCATATATAACCCCACACACTCCTTACGCATATCGTCTTTCGCACAATCCATCCATACTTCGGTCTTCCTTTACTTTTATAGTCATCCATTTTAAACTGAAGAATAGACAGCTTTGATAAATTATTATATAAACTTACTAAAAGTAAAAGCTCGTAACTTGGTCCTTTTAAAAGCCAAGAAATAAGTTTGAATTCAATAACCATAGAGACGAATTGTGATTTTCAGTCCGTGGAAAACGTTTGTAATAGTTGACTCTACTAGTTTCAATGCGGTTTAATTATACACATTTATACATAGCTTACAATACTTGTATTAGTTTCCCTTATTTTAGTCGGTTAATTTGACAGACGTACGCTCGCCCGAAGCGCCCCCTGCCGACAATGCCACTCACTTTTGACACTTAGCTTATATACAAAATATCTCTCAACGTTTCCGCATGGATTAAACTTTATTCATATTATATTACGTCAGAAAATAGCCAACGCTGTCTATCTTGATTGGCGTTGAAACCATTAAAATAATTACATTAAAATGGACATTAGATTTTAGACATTACACATATGAGTTTAAAAGCTTTCGCATCTATTTTGACGTAAAAAAAAACACTTAAAATAAGACTTTCTAGTAATTTCTAGAACTAGGTAACATAGTTTAATATGCTAGAGATGGTGTTAACACAAAATGTAAGTAAATAGTATATAAAAATCTATAATGATAATAATGATATATCGATCTATAATCTATCTATAATGATATAATGATAAATGATAAAAAAATGTATAAAAATCTATGTGAATTCTAAAGTTAACAAGTACATGGTACTTTTTTAAAGATATTTTACAGGAACCTTCGAGTTTTTCACGGTAAATTATTAGCCTACATTTCCGTACTGTAAACTATGTCCGTGTTAAAATTCAACTAGATCATATTAGTTAAATTTAAAGAGTTGATTAATTACGTCACAATTCGAGATGAACTGACTTCTCGATCTGGTCGCACGAACCCTCCAGCGAGGTCTCGTGTCACCGTGGGAAGCCGGCTAACGACCTGCGTCCTAATGATCCATTAAACTTTAACTTTTAACGAAATAAGTGATCTCCTTCGACAGTACGTCCCACTTTCGTTTTTCGAATTTTAAAAGGTTTACATTTTTACAAGCGAAAAAGGTTCATTGACATTACTTCAGATCTCCTGTACAGTTGTACCAAAACGTATTGCTATCTCTTTTTTTTCAATAGACATAAGAGAGATAGAAATAAATTTTTTTTCATACATATGTCGGTGGCGCAGATGTTATCCGCTTGACTGGACCGGACCATACTCGACATTATCCATGTTCGAATCCCGCCATGTACAAATCTATTTCGAATTTTGAATTTCATTTGTACATCATCTGTATCGTAATGCAACCTTCACATATCTGCGAAGAAATTCAAAGTTACATGTGAAGTCGACCAACACACACTGGGCCAGCGTGGTTGATTATGGTCTTATCACCCTTCATAATACGGTAGGCTGCGAGCCGCTCTATGGGGACGTATAGTGAGCTGATGCATACGAAAATACTACATATTTTTAAAGCCTATATAAAGTATTGAAAGGTACTCGAAGGCGGTAATATTATATCACGTGCACGTAACAGTCGGAAGTGACAAAGGGCTGACCGACACGACATGGAGATCTTATATATAAACTTATGCTATAAGTAAGGACTCATATGTTTCGCATTTCACCTCATCTTGTAATGTTACCGTACGATTGTGAAATTTAACACTTTCTAATCTCACTACTGTACAGGCTGATGATAAATTAACTGATCAAATAATGACAGTTTGAGTTACCGTAATATAATATAAAAATTGTGAACCATTGTAAATATAAAAATTGTATACTATGGTTTATATTAAATTACATATTTAAAGCATGTTATTAAAATATCAAATGTAATAATAAAAATGTTATAATGTAGACAATTTATAACAGTGATGGTTAGATTATAAATTGACGTTATTTATAACTTGATGGTTATAGTAATAAGCGACAACTTAACGACTCAACGTGTAAACCCGTATGTAATATAAACATGTGTGTTAAATATTGTAATTAAGTTAAAATATATGTACATATACTAGCCACTTTTAAACCAAATCGGTTTATGTGTTAGTTAATATTTATTTCAACATCATCATATTAGCCAAATGTCGCCCACAGCTGGGCGTAGACCTCTCCCAAAGATCGTCACAATCGGCCCTCGGCCTTCATCCAGGATACACCCTGAGGTGTATTTATTAACGGTAATTTATTTATTTACTTACTACCTGTCGAGACTGCGGCCGCGAAATTAAAAAAAAAAACTAGCCTGTCTTTTTACACACTATGTTCTACAACTATGACATATTTCAGCGAGATCCATGATGCTGTTCCGGAGATGCGCATTAACAAACATCCATTTAAACTCTCACGTTCCTAATATTAGTTAGTGTGTACCTTAAAGTGTTGCTTATTCTATTTTTAGAGAATTAAGCTAGCGTCTTTAAGATCCCGATATTTCGGCACAAGCATGTGCCATGTTCACTGGTTTCTTATGAACATTATATTAGTAAAAGTCACGAAAGTGTTAAGTTCAAAATTTATTTGAATGAAGCATTTGCAAGACAATTCTATTTGTCAAACAAAAAAAAACTTGTGAACAATTATATAACAAAATACATTTTTATGAGTTCTTTGATGATTAATTATCCATTTCCTTTATTTTTAACTCTCAAAAATATTTATGAATTTTTACTTTATCTCAATAGAAACGTTTATTACAATGTTAAATATTTTAATGAGGCCTTTAATCAATTGTTTTAATGTATCTTACGGATGGAAGGAAATGTTTTTAGGGAAATTGTAATTTAATGATTTCCCTAAGGTTCGAAGTGTGAAAGTGTACGACGTTCAAGATCCATATTGTTTTCACCGGAGACGAATCGGACGAGTGTCATTATAATCATAATTCTCGCGGGGCCCGAAGGCCGAATGTTAGGAAGAGCCAGGGAGAGAGGCGTGCGCACCCGCCGGTATAAAAGCCAACAGAAAGAGGCACATAGCATCATACAACCACGAGACCTCCGCAAGACAACATGAAAGCGTTCTTGGTAGGTAGCCGTGCAGTGAAAGTGATCCGTGACCCGTGTGTGACCCCCACTTCCTCGTGCGCGCCGCCCGCCGCCCGCCGGCGGGTTGTGACCGACGATGGCAATCATCGCTCACAAATTGATTCTGGATTACTACCTTCACACTTTTTACGTTGCCATCCTAGTTAATCAGTATTGTGTTTTTATTCAGTACTAATTTTAAAATTCGATTTTTGACATTCCTTTTTCAAATTCAAGATCACGGAAGAAATGTATAATTTGGATTGCGATTTATCATTAAAACCACTGACCGATGTATTCTCCCCTAGGTTTTGGCAGCCGTTGCGGCGCTCGGCTCGGCTAGGCCCGAGGCAGGGTACAGCTACAATGCGCCTGGTGGCGGAGGATTGGGAGGACACGGAGGCGGCCTTGGAGGACATGGCGGCCTCGGCGGCATCGGCGGTGGTATCAGCGGAGGACACGGTGGCTTCTCCTCCGGCGGGGGCTTCTCCTCCGGCGGCCTGAGCTCGAGCAGCTTCGGTATCGGCGGAGGACTCGGAGGAGGATTCTCGTCCGGCGGCGGCTCTGGCTTCGGAGGAGGCTCCGGTTTCGGTGGAGGTGCTGGATTCGGCGGAGGTGCCGGCTTCGGCGGCGGTGCTGGATTCGGTGGAGCCCCCATAGTGCAGAAGCACATCTACGTTCACGTTCCCCCACCAGAACCTGAAGAACAGCGCCCTCAGATCATCGGAGGAGGCGGCGTACCCCAGAAACACTACAAGATCATCTTCATCAAGGCCCCAGCACCTCCCGCGCCCGTTGCGCCCATCATCCCTGCCCAGGCCCAAAATGAGGAGAAGACCCTTGTCTACGTGCTGGTCAAGAAACCCGACGAACAACCCGACATCACCATCCCCACCGCCGCTCCCACCCAGCCCTCCAAACCCGAAGTTTACTTCATCAAGTACAAGACCCAGAAGGAGGGCGGTGCTATCGGTGGTGGTGCTATTGGCGGTGGCGCTATCGGCGGCGGTATCGGTGGTGGAATCGGTGGCGGAGTGCTGTCTGGCGGCGGTATCGGCGGCGGCGTGCTGTCCGGCGGTGGTCTGGGCGGCGGTCACGGCGGCATCTCCGGCGGTAGCATCGGCGGCGGTATCGGCGGTGGGCACGGCGGCTCCGGCGGACACGGCTCCGGCGCGGGCGTCAGCACCTCGTACGGCCCACCCGGACACTCCGGACCGTACTAGAAGACGCACGTCGCGTGCCCACTTGTGATACCTGCTTCGCTGGCGACAAATTTAGTCTTAAGTAGATAAAAAATTACGGTGCCTAAATGTATTTATGTAAATAGTAATTTTAATATGTAATTTTAGTTGTATTATAAAATTCTTTTTGCATAAAAATTAATGAAAAAAATTTAACACTTTCATTATAACCTACAAGCCCTTTACATATAAAACAATATCGTACTACCTAAAAACCTTACATTTTAATTGGAACATGTTCTTTTCACTGGCAGAGTATATTTTCATATCATCTCAACAATAAAATTCACACATTAAAATTTAAACTGACTAAATAAACATTGGTCCATTCTTTAAAAAAAAAAAAAAGTGAAAAGCAGATTCCGATTTCGAAATTGGAATCAGTCGGCGAGGTCTTTTATCGCGTCCTCACAAATCTATTAACATGATGCAGTGAAACAAGTGTACAGATTTGGTAGAAAGTTGTGTATTCTGTGGCGATGGCTTGGGCGTCGCTTACGCAACGACCGTGTGCTGACCCCGGTCACGTAATACGAAAGAAGCTACCGCTTACCACATCCATGGAGAATAAGACGCTAAATATTTATTACACAATCATCTCTCTTTCAATAACATATTTACGTAAATCATCGATACGTTTCAAAGATTTCCTTTTTTTAACTTCGTCTGTATACGACGTTATTACTCAATTAATTATAGAATGTAACGTTAATTTATTCAATTTTCGACAGAATAAATTATCCAGGTAATGAAATATAATTTGAGATTTTTTTAAGGTGTTGATGTAAACATTTTTATTATTCAATTGTACTGAATAAAAAAAAAAACAACGTGTTATAAATTTTACTTTTTGGCGTACTAAAGCAGAGATAAATGGTTTTACCACAATAATCAATTTCTCGAATTTATATTCAATTAATACGTAATTTTAATATTATCAGATTTTTATTAATTTACTAATATTTCTTTTAACAATCCAATTAAGCTCTAGGCTTATGCTAGGATATGGTCTGCGACAATAATCGAATGAGGGGATTCGAACTCTCGACCACGTGGTCGGAAATCCGGACCCTAAACCATTAGGCTATTGGCGCTTGAATTCCGATATGAATTATAAACAACAAATGTCCTTTTCCTAGAAAATAGTCGATTATCGTCATTAAACCTAAAGACCTAAACCTAAACCTAAAAAAACCTGAAGACCAGATAATCTTCTTAAATCTATAAAGTTAGATCACTTGTAAAACCTTTTTTTATCAGTATCTAAAAATAAATCCAAAGAGAAATGTCATTAAAGGTCATTAACCTTCGACCAACGACATCTAGTGTTCAAACAGTATTTTAAAAATTAAAAATGAATTCTTATCATACTTTCCAACATAGCAAACAAAAGACTGCGTAACATTCGACGTAATTTTGAATTAAATATTTCTAACGTGTTGTGTTCCACAACTTCCTAGTTTGTACGAACAATTTATAATTCACTTGAAACGTGCTAATTTATAGATGTGTCATTGAATGTATTTAAGAAGGTGTAAGTATCCGCTGCGAAACGGTAGGACATTTTCTTTTCATAAATAGTGTTCACTTATAACTTGAATTTCAATTCTAAAGGTCTTATTACATCGGTCGTAATATTTGATTTCAAAATGAATAAATAATTTGAGCATAAATGAATTAAAAAAAAATGTGCCACTTACAAAATTTATGTTACGTAATAAATATAACGACGATATTCTAAATATCTCATAAAATTAAAAAAAAGAAAGACTAAGATAAAGATGTATTTACTCCATAGAACACAATTTTGTATAATGAATAATGTTAACAAAAAATTGTTCGAGCGAAAAATGTAAAGGAACGGTCTATTAAAAAATGAAAAAAAAACTTTCTTTAACAAAAGCATCAAGTTACTTGAAAGAAAAAATACTGTAACTTTAAATACATTATTTCTTCAATAATTGATACATAAAAGTTTTCCTTTACTGTTCGTTTAACATGCTTTTATTACTGATTCTATGATTGACTGGTTTTTTTTCTGTTTAGTTGATTATAATGTTTGTTCTAAGCCGCTCACCAAGAGGTGGCGCTGTGCAGTTTATTGCACTTGCTATTGAGATGTTTCGTAAATATAGCTCTGAGGGAGCCCTCGAGCTTCGTTACTCATAATCGAGGTTTAGGCTAGGCGCCTTCTGCGCCCGGCCACCTCAAGCCCGGTGAAACTGTAAATGCCTCTTAAAGGCAAACAGTGGCAATATTGTCACAAAAAAAAGAAGAGGAGGCATTCGGTTGTCGGCTTCTGCAGGGTGAACATCAGATTTGTGTCTACTCTGTGAAGATTATGGATAGCTACAATACTGAAGATATTAGTGCCGTCAGCCAGACTGACGTCACTATTTTTTTATATATATGCCTAGATATATTCCACACGTGACGAGTCTAATAATTATTTTTGTGTAACAACCCTATAAACAACAAAAAAACTAAATTTCAACGCCTATTAACTTTATAAAGAACTAGTTAGGCCGAAAATAATATTTCAAAATCTGAAAAAACCACATCTGCATGCTACTAGTCTAACAAAACATTTTTACCGCAAACTAAAATTGTGACTGAAAGAAAAAAGAACCAGATAAAACTCGTTTCCATTTGTTATCTCGTAACCTAGTTGTTGCTATAATTGACACATTTATTTTTAACGTCACAATGGATTTTAGCGCTATGCTAAATGAGCTATTTAAGTATTAAAACCGTTACAAAATGTAGTTGGTACATATAAATAAATCTGGTCACCGGACTTGGTAATATGTAGAATTATTTAGATGTTGGCAACCCTGCTAGTTCGGAGTGTTTGCTGGAGCGTGGCGCGACATCTGTCAGTTGGATGCGCGCGGCTTTTGACAAGTATCGCTTTTATTCGATACGATTTATTTAATAAACATATCTTAATAAAATACATTTATACCCGAACACGTGTTTATATTGAACTAATGTTTATATCGTGACTCACATTATGACCCAAAGATTTTTTTTCAACTAAATCTGCCAACTGAGATTATGGTCCTTCGACAACCTTTGTACAATTACTTCAATCTTCTCAATTATTAGTTTAAAACATTACCTATTGAGGATTCTTAAATATAGTATACTTAATGAGTATTGTTAATCCTAGAAAAAATAGCACGAATACTGTAAAAGAAATCATTTTACAAAATTATAATGGAAGCATAATGTATCAATAAGACAGTTGAAGTTTCCATATAATTTTAGGTCGTATCGTACCCGTGTCGTAAAGCTAGAAATAATTTTAAACATCATTTAAGCTCAGTTTTGGCGTTAAAATGATTTAGACGAACGCCGTTCACTAAAATTTATGAATATACTATCCCAAAATAGTCGACAATTATAACAAGAACTGCTTATACAAGGAACGTACAGGTATTCAATGGTCAGAATAACTGGTGGTAGTTATTCAACTTTTTTTCTGTGTCGTGTGAATCGTTTACCGCGGTCGTTACGGTTCGAGACTTTATTTTAGTTCGGTGTAGTTGTGTTTTAGTGTATTTCGGTAGCAATTAGAAAGGGAAATACGATCTGGAATGTATAGGGAAGCGTCAATTAAGCGTCGTAATGAGGAAATGTGTTCCTCGCGCCGAGTAATTAAATAATTTCGTAGCATTTTGAAGTAATTTACTTAAATTACTGGTAATATAATTAGATATAAAGTAGAATAAATGAGACTCATAACTCCTTTGATTATAATTCAAGTACTGGATGTTCAAATATACTTTCGTATAGATAATATATTTTTTTTTATCTATGTTTTATCATTGTTTGACAATCTACAATATAAAACTCAGCTCTGTACAATTTTAGTAAGTGATTCTGTAATTTTCTTAGAATGTAATTGAAGTTACAATAGGCGAAAATAAACTTAAATTAGATACACCATCTATCGGAGGGACATCTAACGTCTGGAGGAAGTTTTACTTTTGTAATTTGATTCGGTGACATCAAAGACTATGTTCGTCTATTCTCGGCAATTCTCGGCTGCCATATTCCCGCCATAACATGTCACATCATAGTCGTATAGTAATTAAAATGTTACTTTTATGTTATTTATTTCCTTAATGATTTTATTTGGTTTTGAAATTTTCGTATTCTTAAAAAACAAAAGCATTTCTTTAAAAATTAAATCTATTAAATATATATTTTTGTAAACATTTCTTCCTTTATCAATGATTTTTATAATTTTACGCAAAATAATAGATTATACTTTTTAAGTTAAGGGTCACACTATGAGAAATGCAATCATTGCGCAATTTAGATTAAATAAAATGGGAGACTATCGAGCAAATGCAAACATTTTATATACAAAAAACAATGTAATTGATAACACGGCACACGCATGATGGTTCATTAACCACTAAAGGGACACTTAGTGCTGATTTCTCTCACACTCAGAGACGTCAAATTATCGTTCTTAGTGCTCAATGGCCATTAAATGTATGTTAGTACAAAAAAAATAAATTAAACCTAAACAATTATATCCGTTATTATATAATTAGGAAAGTTATTAATTGCATACATGAATAGCATTTTTTTTTTATCTTTTCTTTGAAATGGCTTAAAGTCAAAATAGCGCTCGCAAGGAGTGATTAATGAAAGTAAATTTGGAAAGGAGCCAGATGTAACTTTGACATTTAGTCCGATATGCTGTAATTACAAAACTACATAGGTATTAGTTTGTTGGTTATTTAATTTGATTAATATAAACATTATTACTGACTTAAATGCTGCCACTACACCAATATTTATTTACCTACCTTCAATCTCTTAAATATCGCCAGCCAAATGTCGAGCTGCGTAAGGAAAACACTTTTATTATATTGTTCGGCTTGGATTCAAGTTTGTAATTTATTAATATCAATTGAAATTAATATTGTGACATTGAAATTAAAAGATTTTGTATAATGGAAAGTTAAAAAAATTCAATGTGTAATGATGTACGTCCCCTCAATTAAAAGAAATAGAAATGTCCGAAGTAATAAATTCTTTATTATTTAAAAAAAAAATGCATTCCGATAATAAGAACAATGTTACTAGCATGATTTTAATTATCTATGTTTATAACCTAGTAACACTGGACTGTCGTGTCACGCATAACCAAATTTCAAAATCAGCTCACGTCAAAATATATAAACACCAAAATACGCTACGTAAACTAATACTTTACCTTAATTTGGTTAGTCAAAGTAATATAAATATCAAAAATGGTACACACTACTATGGAAGGCTCATTATTTGTAAGTAAATAGAATTATTCTGAATTTACGACATTGAAATTCTAACCTATATGTAAGAATGACGTGTTTGTCCATTTTCTATAATTTATAAATATATATTTTACATCCAATGGTACAGCAAATATAACATATTTGTGTATAACTAAAATATGGAGATAAGTATTTACTACAAGTATGAAAACCCATCGTAAAACTGATATATCATGAATACCCAATGTAACAAGCAAATTGTATATTGTTTTTTTTTTATGAATATGTTAGTTATGAATGTTGTTTCAATCCCAGGAGCCGACTTTGTACATCGTGAAAGGCATGTGCATACTGGATAATGAAGGCAACAGAATCTTGGCTAAGTATTATGACAAAAACATACTTACAACTACAAAAGAACAGAAGGCTTTTGAGAAGAATTTATTCAACAAAACTCACAGGTTACTGATATTTATTAACTTCTCGAAACGTTAGTTAGTAATTAGTGCCCGATAGTTTTCTATTTACTTGACGAGGGTAATGTTTTTCTTTTGTCTTTTTATTTATGTAGGTTTACACGTCTGCACCAAAGTCTTAACCAATTACGTCCAATTAGTTGTTATTTAATTTGCATTGTTTCCTCTAATCATAGGGGTAAACAGTTCTTTAGCAATATGGGCTAGTTGGGATATTTTTATAAACAGCAATATTGCTATGTTTCATTATAAATATCTTTGCCATTGACAACATATCATGAGTCATTGCTCAGAAAACAATGCTAAGGGTAGCATGTTGTAAAGGAACATTGAAGGAAAGTGTGCAGCTTGTCGGAGACCTTGAGCAACCAAGACATTTGGTAAGAACTAAACAAATGTTTTTATATATTTACAGAGCAAATGCTGAGATCATCATGCTGGAGGGGTTGACATGTGTCTACAAGAGTAACGTTGACCTCTTCTTCTATGTCATGGGCAGCTCACATGAGAATGAGGTATGACATATGTCAGTTAACATTAGCAGAAAGACGTGCAAGGTATTTTGAATTTTGCTTCCATTTCCCGCAGAAGTGACTGCTTGTGGGTATTATTGCATTTAAGATTAAGGAGAATCAATGAAAATTCAATAGCCTAATGGTTAAGGGTATGGACTACAGTTCTAGTTGAGGTTTGAATCCGGCCATTCAACTATTGTTGTGAAGCATATCCAACACAAGTTTTCTCAGAATTACCAGGAATGCTTACAAATAATATTGGTGAATTACCAAAAATCTACTTATGTTTAAAAGTTATTTCATGTAGTTAATTGTTTACAGTGTATTTTTATAAACATCTGAAAAAAAGCTGGTTTTCTTTTCATCATTTCCTTAATAAAATTTGTATTGGAAAAATCAGAATATTAAAAAAAAACTTACTTAATGTGTAACTGTAATATTTTCAGTTGATCCTGCAATCAGTGCTGAACGCGTTGTACGAGTCTGTCAGCATACTACTGCGCCGGAATGTTGAGAAGCGCGTCATCATGGAGAACTTGGACTCTGTGATGCTTGCCTTCGATGAGATCTGTGATGGGGGGTATGTTCAAATTTATATAACTTTAATTTTATACCATGATTTAAATACAATTATCAGTGCAGACTGCGGGAAGTTATTGCATGTGGAAGGAGGAACTTCATGTGGACAGCATTGGCAAAGGGTTATGTCCAATAGTGAGTAGACAAAAACTGATGATGACCAGTCAAAAATCTTAAATGAAGCTTACCACAATACATTAGTCAATTTACATGAAAATTATTTGAATCCTTTCTGAGATTAGTAACCACAAACTCACAGACAAGTGTTTATCTATATATAAAAATGAATTGCTGTTCGTTAGTCTCGCTAAAACTCGAGAACGGCTGAACGGATTTATCTTATCT
>JAODUI010000011.1:4039115-4050502 GCA_027563995.1 Papilio gigon | reverse complement strand
CCGAGTTGCACGTGAGTTAAGCCGTTTTATAAGTAGTATAGTGAAATGTCTCACGAAAGTTTTAATAGTTTAATATCATAAGAGATATCGTTACATTCGTTCGATAGATACATAATGTTTTAATGTATTCTGAACTATTAAATTGATTGCGATATTTTATTATAACTAAAAATCACTACAAAACTATCATAAAACAATAGAGATGTCACCACGCATTATCTCGAACAAATGACGATATTAGATTCGCGCATTTCCCATAATTTGCTAAACAGCAAGCCGCATGCGAGGATGCGCGCGCGCATCAATTCATCGCAATTGTGTTCCGCGCATTGTTACCTCCATTTGTACAGATTAGAGCTACATGCGTACTGGTTACTGTTGATGCAGTTCAGGGCAGAAGCTAATATTATGATAGTACAAAATAGATAAGTGTAGAATTACACGGCTGTGAGGCTTGTATACATATTGCAGTGTCTGATTTGTTAAACAAAGAAGAGATGACAGGAAAAATACTAGTATAACATATATCGCCTATTTGCGTGCTCTCCTCTGCCTTTATTCGTATCCGCGAATGCGGATGTCGATGGACAACGACCACTTTGTTATTCTATCGAATTTACTTTGCCGCTTGCTCACGTCCCCTTATAGTATGGAGAAGTATCAAAGCATATATTTATGAAATCTCATTTGGATAATCCTTCTGACTTATAATGTTGAAGTTTTTTTTTGTATGCGTAAACAAGTGGGACCATTAATCACACATCCGCAACACCAGAGGAACTGTAGATCCCGGTCTTAACGTACGCTTCTTGAAGGATCTCAATTCGTTGTTGACATTATTTTTAATCAAGCTTCACAAAGAGATAATATATAAAATAACGTTTGTACTGATTCAAGTACAAGTAGGACCCGATGGCGGTCTCTCCGGTTCCGGCGTCTCCGCAGTTTCTGTGTCACTACACTGGCGCAGCATATCTAACTGCGTTACTTGGTAATCTTCAGATCACCTCGCTCAACATCCTTCCTTCGTCTATTCACTCCCGTTATACAAACGGTTACATTCTTTCAACATCCAGATCGACGTATCTCTCAAACAGGCGGCGCACGTCGCGGTGACGTCACATTGACGTCAAAATAAGCGTAATGTTGAACATTAGTTAACAATACAAAACAAATTGACAATAGGAACCCCTTTTGACCAACTTCACCTGTGTTGTAAAGAAAAAAAAAACGCTAAGAGGTACTTCAGACCCCCGGGACAATGGTTGAATAGAATCCTATTATTGCACAGGAAAAAATTGGCAAAGCGCCGACTCATTTCGACTGTCATTTTGAGTTAAAAAATGATGTGCAACGTTATAGTAGAGTAAAAGCGATGCATAAAAGGCATAGAGGAGTGTGGGGCGTCCCTCCAGGTGGGCCGACTTAGTGCGCACGGCAGGAAGTTGTTGGATGCGGAAAGACGGTCCTCTTTCCGCATACTGTGGAAGGCATTGTAAAAGGCCAACAGTGGGCAGGCAAGGACTGACGATGATGATGATGAATAAAAAAACTGATGAACAGATCGGGATGAACTTTATCGCAGAATTAGACTATTGTTTGAAATAGCACATTGATTATTTTTTTTTATACAGCTACAGACTGTGAACAGCACCAGTTGATCTTCCAATTGATCAAGGAATGTTTGTTTTGTGTCATATTAAATTCATTGTAAATGTATTCTTTTGCTCAATAAACTGTGTCACATTTTTTTATTTAATTCTGTGCTGACGAAAGCAGTCTAAAGCTAGTGTAAGTGAGGATCTTAATACTAGTATAGTAACCTCCCAGTGTTAGTAATGTAGCAAAATTACTTAGGACTTCGCAACGCTCAAGTTTACCTAGGTCCATACTTGAGATTACTTACTAAGTGTTTTTATACGCGTTTTTATTTAATTTTTTTTTCATGTCTAAAAAACGTCACACTTACCTGCTAAATTCGGTCACAAATTCTATTTAAATATTTCAAAGTTCCGCTCCAAACGGTAGTTGA
Source organism: Papilio gigon (assembly GCA_027563995.1). NCBI lineage: Eukaryota > Metazoa > Arthropoda > Insecta > Lepidoptera > Papilionidae > Papilio > Papilio gigon. Next base: position 4,048,470 of record JAODUI010000011.1, on the reverse strand, counting down.
TGAAGTTCGGTTGTATTTTATGATTGTTTCTAATTTATTTATTGTTATGTGACATTTATTGTTTGTTGCCGATCTGTACGTCTTGTCTATTTTATGAGGCGTGAACGAAACCTTTTTGTTGGGACATCTTTACAATTTGTGAACACAAAAGATTTAATACTGGTTGTGGATTTATGTTTTTAATTTGACCTAAGTTTGCAGTTTAAATTTTACAATTAATTCGTTGATAATTTTTTTACGTTAGATTTATCTGTTACTCTATAATCTTTACTAGAATGTCTATGACCAGTGAAATTGTTTTAGTTATGTCAAGAATCTTGTGTTCCCACTAGATTAAAAAATATAGATTTGAGTTTCCTATCTTACTATTATTGTAAATGCGTTAGTTGTGATGTTTAAGTCGATGTTTGTTAGAAGATATCTCCACAAGCTTCTTGGATCTGAATGAAATTCGCTACAGCTATAGAACATAGTCTGAAGGAACACATAGGCGACTAATTAAGATTTTTTTTATTTATCTACACACTAATAAATACGTAATAAAAATCAGTTGGTTCGTTAGACCATTTGTTGCGTATAATTGCTTATTATGTAACAATTAAAAAAAACCGAATAAACAACGGTTCTGAGTAAAATAAATAAACAGTAAATTTTAAAAAAAGTTACTCCCCGGTAACCCTATTAGCGCTTCTAGGAACAATTTAGTATGGGTAAAAGGCGCCGGCGCCCCACGCATGTGGTTTTATTGAGCTATAAAGAGCCGCTTCAAGCACTATTACTGATTATTGCGTTATACTCGCTTTTGTTTTTTCTTTTCTCATCCGAGGCGAAAGTCTAGGCGTTATGCGGCCAGTCGATATGCCTAATAAATCCGCTTTGTTTTTTTTTATTTAAATGAAGGTCAATGCGTTATGCCAGTTGACATGTTATGTTAGAATTCGTGTTGTTTTTTTTTATTTAGATTAAGGCAAAAACACTTACGACCCAGTTGACTAACTCTAAACTGGCTTTGTTTTTTTTTTAATCTCAGGCAAAAGTAATACAGTATTGAGCCAGTTGATGTTTTGTGTAACTTACCTGTGTTCTCATTTTGATTATCTGTTGGTTAAGAAGTGTTTTTTTAATTAATTATAATTATGTGCATTACATTTTATTATACTTGAAACATTTAGCGGGTAACACTTACCGAATATAATTGACTTGAATGTTTATTTTTGGTTTGAAACATAAGTGTTAATTTTATTTAAGATTTATTTAATAAGGTGTTAAATATTTTAAAAATTACCCTTTATTAAATTGACCGTATTTCAATTCAGAAGTGATATTACGTAAAGCAGTGTTGCAAGTGCAATTAATACGAGTGTCTCGACTATAAAACCTTCTTAATAACTTTGTTATATTGTAAAGATAAATATTAGAAGTTATCTACCTTTTTCTATTGTTCGTTTATTGTCACTTGTATACGGGGCGCATTCTGTACTAACTGCGGTATATTTACGTTTCGTTTGAAAGTAAAAAATAAATTTTTCGCAACTGAAATGTTTAAACGAAAAAAAAAACACATTCCTTTCAAATTACACTTGTTAACGAAATGCTTGACGTCTCTTTGTAAATGAAATTTAATTATGAAATGATAATTCAACTTGTATTCTGAATGTTTTCGTCATTTAATAACATCATAGTATTTCATAATTATAATAAATGTTAAAGTTGTAAGGGATATTTCATCATCATCATCATCAGCCCCTGTCTGCCCGCTGCTGGACTTAGGCCTTCCCAAGTATGCGGTCCTCTCTCCGCATCCAACGACTTTCAAAATATAAATATATGGCGTAATTAAATTATAATTATTATCAAGATTATCAAATAAATATAGCGACTCGGAACATCGCACGAGTCTGTACAGAACGCAATGTGAGGCGTAGGATGATGTAAAAGGATGCAATGGAAGAGAACTGTCCAGCACAATACCTTGAACTGATGATATATTTAAAATAAGTATATCAAAAATCTACACAACTTATAAGGGATGACATTTAAAACAAGTATATAGGGGAACTTTGAAAGGAGCGCAAGTGATTGAAAAATTGCGAAACAAATGGTGTTCGTAATATGGAAGTAGAGATTAGCATAAACAAGAAGGTGATGAGATTGAATGTGGCTATAAAGGTGGGGGAAGACCGAGAAAGGTGTGTATTGTGTGAAAGAGCATATGCGTAGGAAGTGTGCGAGTTCAGATATGGGCTCACAGAGATGAATAGAAGAGTACATAGTGTGTCGACACTCATAAAGAAAAGGGCAGATTGATAATAACACAACCTATGGATAACCTAACTTAGTACGAAGCATACAAGTGAGATAAAAGGAGACATCCGAAAGCGTTTTATAAGGTTTTTCTAATGCTTCAATAAAAAAGTTCCTATACCCATCGCTGTACGCATTAAAAGGTATAAAATATAGCTGTTATTACGGCCAGTGTTATTGTACAGTGTTACCATAACCTGTTATATAGTTAATAAAACGTTGATTGACATAAGTTGGTGGTATTTAGTGTCGCGGTAGAGGGCGCTGATAATTGTTCATTGATTAATGTAACCGTCGCCTATCATAGGTCAGCAGCTGTCAACTGAGGTATGCTATCAACACGTTTATTCAGTCTTAAATACATAGTAATATTATTAGATACATCTAGTTGTAAATAAGTTAAATATGCATGAAAATTATTTATTAATTTATTCATACAAGCCAACAGCATACATGTAAGAAAGCTGTTACAAAAATCACAGTTACTTTACATATATAATGACAATTACACGCTTGTATATATTACTTGACGCATCCTATTTGTACACTGCTATATGTTTATAATTTTATTATTTGTTTGAAGTTGTTATTAAATATGTCAGTCATATCAGCGATTTATCATAATAAGAAGTTGATTGAATGTGGATGGTTATAAATGTAGAGTTAGACGGAAGGTGTGGATGAATTGTGTGACAAATATTCGTAAGAAGTGTGTGAGTTCGGATATGATAGAGATTTCTAGAAGAGTGCATACTGTGCCGACCCTTTAAAGGGAAAAGGGCAGATTGATGATGATATCAAGTCAGCGATTATATCAAAACTAATATACATCATTTATTTTAACTGAATATATGATACTTTTAAAACTGACGTGTGGTCGATTGAGAACTGTACAGTTAAACAGAGCGGTGTAACTGTTATTGTGTGATTTTAACGACATCTTTTATCTCGTTTCACTGTTTATAGTATAGTTTGTTACCAAATTATAAAGGAAGTGTTTATAGTATTGAATTTGAAAAACAAATATTAACTTGCATGAACAACAATTAGGTTATGGCCCGGAAAAATAATAAGCTAAATTATTGGAAGCTTTTGTGCCAGTCGCTTTAAAAAATTATTAAAAAAAAGTGAGTGAAAAGTTAAAATGAAGCTAAACCTTCATTTTTAACTGAACAGTTGGACTACGTTGTTAAAACTTATATATGTTAAGAAAACTGAAAACTGTACAGTTTAAATAACATTTAAAATTTTGCCTTCAATCGTTAGACTTAACTGAACACTTACTGTTCAGTTAGATCTTAAGGTGCGTCAGCTTTAAAGTTCTCACTTAACACATTGATATAAAAGCATTTTTTTTTTAATTAGTCGACAGTGGAAGCCCACGTTAAAGTATAATAGAAACGCTGGGAAAGTAATTTTAAGAAAAAACACTATTCAATCTGACAATTTTTTTTAATTTCCAATAAGTATCGTAAACATAATAAATCTTTATAATAAACATTATAACATGATTTGAAGCTATAGATAAATTTTCACTTAAAAAAAAAATTCAATATGTATTTTATTTTTCTAAATGAGAATCGAACTGCAACCATGAGACAGCTCGCCACTGAGCACCGCTCTTTGTTATGTTATAAATCTTAATACAACTCAGCGGTCGCCCTGTTCTAATACAAACATGTTCTATTTATATGGAAGGTTACTTTGCATACAACTGACATACCCATTGTCGAGTTGTTACAATTACGTTGTTGATACATTTACCACTTCCTTTCTTAACAATGAAAACTGACACCACACACAAAAATCAAAGACGCACCAGTCACGACAAATTAAAAAAAAACACTCCGATCAAAAAAAAAAAAGGTAACTCGAAAAGCCTACGGCCGGAGTCTGGATTGATAGCCGTTGTTCTTCTCTCTGCACGTATCAACCGAGCCGGCTGGGCGTGGCCTCTATAACAGGTTACCGAAGCGCAGTGCAACGCCAAAAAATACCCATAAGAAATATAATGGCAACCCAGGCGCCGGCGATCGATCCCCCGGTGCCAACCCGCGCGCTCCGCACCCACGAACGAAAAAAATCGCGCCATGCTAGCCCTCCAATGGAAAGCGGACACCGCCCATAGATCATGCCCCCGCCGCGCTAGCCGCGCCCCCCGGTCGACACTAGCGCCGTGCTCCTCATACATGCGGCATAGATCATCACTAAACAGAAAGAGAACGCGATACGGCTGGGCCGTTCGTTTCTCGGACAATTTCCTCCAACCGATCATTAAGTGTTTAAATTCAACGGGAGTTGGTTGTGTCGGATTTCTTCGGAGGGGAACGCTATTAAAATATCCACAAACATTATCTTTAATTGGACAGTATTTTGTGCTTGTGTGCGTTCGGTGTTCGGTTTTTTTTCCCGCCAGTGACGATTCCGTTTTTTCGAAAGCCCCCGATGACTGTTATCGTTCGCGTTTAGTGAGCGCCGATCGTGAGTGATTTCTTGATTGCCGCGAACGAAAACATGACTATTGATTAGACTACGTACCATACGTCGACGAAATAAAACTGAAGTGACAACGAAAATGACATCAGTGACGTGACACGAGAGTTTTAAGAAATCGCTACAAATCGATAAGATCCGACGCGAGTACGAGACGTAAAATCGATTTAAAAAATGATGCCACGTGCGAAGTAATTGCGAAATCGTAATTCACGGATCGCTAATTGATCTGTAATTATTTCTCTGTCCCGTTCTCTTTAATAAACGGCTTCGATAATTTGATTGTGCCTCGCAGGGTAACGTCAAAGATATCTGTCAAAACATACAGCTAAAATTTCTAATACTTTTCTAACTTGGTATTAGAGAAATAAATTTAAACAAACGAGAGTACAGTGATAAAGACAAGTGTTAAAAGCTGATATTAACAATCTTTGTGTGACATTTCGGTGTGAATCAAACGAAAAAAAAAAATAATAGTGAGAAAGTGATGCGGTGTTCATTTGTCTGACTCAAAGGAAAACCCGTAAGTTACTATTATATTCTACAATACCTTTTAAAACTAAAATTAAACCATTGTCTCATCTATACAATACTAAAATTATTACTTATAAGAGAATGTAGGCCTAATAAGACACTAATAAGAATATGTACTGTACCTCGTACGGCTTTTGCTATCTTGGAAAACTATTTAAAATATAATGAATGCTTGAAATGGAAAATAAAAAAAAAATCACATTGTGAAAAGAGGGACGTTCGAAAAACAAGTGACGATCAAATCAAAAAAAAAAAATGTGTTCTTTTTCATAATTCAATTTCTTCTTTTATTTTATGGCTTTGCTGCGAGAACATATAAAAACTGCTTAGTCAAATGCCGTAGTAAAATAATTAATTTATCAAGTAAAAAGATTTCAACGACCACACGTACTTGAGTCTTTCAAAATATTTTAAAAATAGACTGACTGATTACATTAATTTTTAACCTGAACAAACTCAGCTTCGTAATGTTGTACGGAATTTTCTGTTAGTAAATAGGAAAGGTTTATTATTTTAAATTTATCCTTTAAAATCAAGAAAGGTTAAAGTACAGGATTCAAGTTTGAATACAAATAAGGTTTTAGAAAGATTTTTTTAAAAAGACGTTTTAAATTCATCCTGTCTGGAAGAACGCACTGGCTATTTACTGGGTTTTTTTTTAATTCCACCCGGACCACGTCACGGACAAAGGCTAACAGAGAATAAAGTTGTGTTGTGTTGTATGAATACAATTTTATAAGGTAAAATTTAAATTATTCATTACAATTTTTTGTAACCGCTTACCATAGACATCGGTAACAAGCTAGAGATGCTGTAGAAAAATGATATTTCCCTTTTCCGTCCATCTCCTCTCTCGACGAAATGAATGGAATGGGAGAACGATGGGTATGGGAGAGGAGAATTGGATCTTTAGCAATTTCTACATTGTTATATATAATTCAACTAAATTGAAGTCTCTTACTCTACTGTTATATCAAATGAGCATCAACTCTTGTTGTAAGAGTATGGTAGAGAGATCTCCTGTTATCTCTTGTTCTCGTAATCTCTATTCAGTGCTCCAATATATAAGAGTCGTTGAACTTCTGATGTTTTATACATATAATAAATTAATCATAAACAAATGACTGTTGTAACCCAATAACTATTAAAACCAAATTCAATGAGTAATATTGAATCGATTTTATTACAGTAATTATTTAGTAAAACACCGGTTTTTGATAAAGAGCACATTTCATACTTTAATCGATAATAATTTATTATTTATCCAAGTTCAGGTCGGACGCGGTCCGGACCGAATAAATCGAGTTTTACAATGCCGATTCCTTTGTTGTTCTTTTATTTGAATAATCGATTTTATAATGCAATACGTCAATTTTAATATAAACAAAACAAAACGACATCTACCGTCGTAAAACTGTACGAAATTATTTTACCGTAAATAATTGATTAAAACACATAAAAAATTGTTTCACGATGTCAGTAATTTTAGGTAATAACACTTTTTTTTTTATCTGATCTCACTAAAATGTCAACGTTTAATATTCTAAGTAACGAGTAAGGTCAAATGTATAAGCTAGACTCGATATCGAATAATAAGGCATGCCTAGTGAAAGCCATTTCTATATAATACATTTGTATTGAAATAATTGTTTTAGGGGTAAAGTTAACTCGAAAACAGTGTAGTATACAGCGTTTTATTCTATGACTAGCTGTGACACGCGACTCCGTCCGCGTCCGAATTATAAAGAAATAATCAGCCTATGTCATCTTCCAGACTATGTTGTACTTCTATACCAAATTAAATCCAGAACCAAGAAACCATTGTATAAACACTTTTTAAACTTCCATCTAAAGACATAAACTTTCGCATCAACATTAAGAAGTAAGATTTTCATGTTGGTAAGAGTGTTCATAAAAGAATTAACAAGGAGTTTTAATCCTCCCTCTGGCATAAAATAAAATAAGGCATTCAATAAAGAATAAAATAATGCATGCGTTGTAATGTCTCGTTTTAAATTTAGAACAAAGTTCGCATAAAAATAATCAAAACAAAATCTAACATTCCCACATCGTAACAAAGTTACATCCAAATCCGACTAATATTTTCTAAACGCTAGACGAACCAACAAATAAATTTTATTTCTATTCATGATAACATTTTATTTATATTCATCTCACGAATATATCATTTGGAATAATTGATTTTAGTCATAATAAATCTCGTTAACTACGGAATTATAGCTGAAATATGTAAAATTACATCTGATTAATTCAAATAATTGCGCACATTTCTTGTATACTTTATCCGTAAAAGTATAGATCAGTTTAATGTACAATTCTCGATAGGAAAGATGTTAAATGACGCGCTTTTTAGATTATTATAAAGAAGTCTGTTGCTATAAAAAAGTTTCGGTTAAACAATCGAGTGTCATAGGTGCTTAAGTTAATATCTGCACCTTATAAGTCGAAGCAGCGACGACGTAAGGAGGTAGATCTACAAATAAAACTAATATCCCTCATTTAGGAACAACTCTATTTGAAATGTGACAAGAAAATTGCCGTCTATCTGAGTAATCATTCGAGAATGTTAATAGCTTAACAAATTCATCGCATACAGTTCTTACGTTACAAAGAATCGAGAATTCAATTTTTTGCAACGTCATTGTCTTCGTATATGATTCGCAAAAATTTTATGTGCAACTTTAATTTTATTGTGACTTTTTTTTATTACAATTGCAAGCGGCACTGTGTACTTACCGACACGCTCGTAAATATCACCAAAAACGAGAAGAATTGCAGGTGCGATACTGGATAAAAAACAAAATGTAAACTAGCGGTCTTACTAAAGGTCCTGGATGGGTTTACTATTAAAGACTAAAGAAATTCAAGAAGCGCCAATAGACTAATGGTTATAGGTACGGACTATCGATCTAGCGGTCGCGGGTTCGAATCCCACCATTCGACTATTGTCGTGAACCATTCCTAACACAAACTTTATCAAGCATACCATGTTACAAGAAACATTAGTAAATTAACAAAAATCTAATAATATTATTATTAAAAAAAAAGTGTTAATCAGAAATTTTCTTGGCTTCTGGCATTGGATATTTCATCAAATGTTTTTCCAATTAATGTAATGTTAAATATGTTAAACTGTATAAACTTTCCCGAGACTTATAAACTGAAAAAAAAGGACTAACACTCCTTACACTTGAAAATCATGGATTGAATAGGGACTAGTCGGTGCCGACACCGGACTAATGCGTATCGTGTAAGATGTGTTATTAAATTTTACTGTTTTCATAATTACTACTTAAATTAAAATGTTTACAATCAAATATTGTCAATGAATACCATCATCATATCAGCCACATGTCACCCAATGTTAGACGTAGGTCTCTCCAAAGACGACCCCAATAATCGGTCCTCGGCCTCATCAACGATATTTCCGCAATTAAAAAAATTCATCTCGATGTACTGTCATGCAAAAATTTTTTTCAAAATGTAACTAGAGATGGCGTTATAAATAGAACTGCATGTAACTTAACAGAGTTTATTTTTATTTAAACAAAGAGTATTATTAACGTTTCGCTTTAAATATATGTTGTAGGCAAGATACAACTCCAAGTGTATCAAAGTGGGTGTAATCCATACGTGGATAAAGGATTAATTCTTCGACAAACAACTGCCTAAACCAAAAGCGGAATTGAGTGACGTATTTGTCATTGAAAATGCTTTGTTCGCAACTGACTTCGAAGTACAGAGATTGCAATTCTCTCAATTTATAGTAAGTTGGAGATTCAAATAAACCAGACAACACAGAAGGTATGAATACGAAATATTTGACCATTTAATATGAATCGTCGGTAATAAGCTAGTTAATATGATAGTATATTTAACTTGACTTCATCATCATCAGCTCACTATAGGTCCGCACCGAGGTGCTGGGAGCCTACCCTATTATTAGGGGTGACTAGGCCATAGTCAACCGCGCTGGCCCAGTGCGTGTTGGTTGACTTCACAC
>JAODUI010000011.1:3985782-4022617 GCA_027563995.1 Papilio gigon | reverse complement strand
CGAGCCCATCGGGGGCTCATCTTCAGGGTGAGTGGGAACGGTACTATCGCGCGTTCGCGGCCCGTCGCTCACTGAGCACAAGCCGTTTTATAAGTGATATAGTGAAATGTCTCACGAAAGTTTTAATAGTTTAAATACGAGATACTATTTCATAAATTGATAAATCAACACACAGACATGTCTATTACTACATAGGCGACGACCATGCTTCGGAAAGTGATGAGAGTCTCGGTGCCTTCTTCGGAGATCACGGAACCCTCATCAGTTGCAACAATTTCCTTACTAGCATGTGTAGTACTTTAGTTTTTGTTTTTAACATTAGTTTAATAAATCAAAGCTTTCGTTTATGATTATGACAAATTGCCGCATATTAATAATGTAGTTACACGTTAACACTAATATAGTTTTACGTTCCTTTAATTACCCAACAGTTAATCAATTACGATGTTTACATCCCGATATTTTATACATTAATTTATTTAATGTATATCATTGTTAACTATGGTACAAATTAATGTTTAATTAATTTTTTTTTCTAAATAATCATACAATTGATCATACATTAGTAATTGACGCAGAGCCCAGGACAGAGGGAGCTGGCGGCGCACTGTGATCGCACTGCTCCACTACGTGGACTCCGGACTTCAAGTCAATTCAATAATGCATTAGATAAATCGGTAAAGATGATGACCAAGTATCATGACCAAGTATCATTTAAATCAATAATAATTATATATTTTTTTGATATTCTACCAAACATATAATGTTATATACGACATACATTTGTATATATCTTTTACTAATACCGGCCAATGCAATGTTTAGCACACGAGTTACATAATACGCACAAAGGAAGCGAGTTTAAAAATTGAATAAATCTAAAGGAAGATTATCCCGCGACTGCTACCAATGATATACACAAGTCAAAGAGAGATTTTTACTAAATTATTTTTGTATCCATGTCTATACAAAACGAACTATAATTACATCATGCAATAGAAAAACAAAAGAGTAACTAACAGTCCGTTTACCGCCGTCTACGAGAACATACCAACACGTAAAGTCTAAATATTTCATCAGTTTGTGTCCCCATACCAACTTCATTATGTTCGCAGTACCGGGAACCTCATGTTGTTCGCTAAATTTTACGAAAACATACTTGGAATACCGTTTCAAAGCGCTAATTATTTAATACCATTCTTAGTTTAAGAATGGATTGACTTTGTAACCTGTAAAATTGCGTAGCAGTGCGTTTCGAAAAAAATATTTAGAATAGGTCTTAAGTTTGGATTTCATGTCACTTTTGCTAAATATAGTTCCCACTTCGGAATAATATTACACTACTAGAATTATGAGTGAGCGGAGGGCCGCGACCGCGAAATGATATCAATCCCACTCACCTTAAGAATATACGGTTGTTAGTTTTTAATTTAGTCTATATTATTGTTTCACGAAACTTTAAACAGTTTAAGTATAGTGACACAAGTTCCCAGTCTTCAAGACCGTTGCGTTATAGCGTTAGAAGATAGTTGTTTTAAAACGCCAATAAAAACACCAACTTTCTTCGCCAGCGCGGTCAATAAATCATAGGAAATCGACGAGCGAGACGTGTTTCACTCGTTGAACTATTATTTGCATACTAATACATCCGTAAACTGAAGAAATCAAACCCGTAGCCCTGCGATAGAAAGCCATCAGACAACTGTTCCCGAATGGCCGGAGGTAGAAAGAAATGTATAATAACATGTTGTTAGTTCGTTTTAATTATTGCCTCACGTTGAAATTTTAACGTTTTTCGTAGAAAAACTCTCGCCCCGAGCGGGCGGCGCGCGTGCGGGACAGTCCGCTTGACAAGCGCTTTGTATATCTAATTATAAACGCCTATCGATGTTTTTTTTTCAATTGGTAATTCTGTTAGACGCGATACTATTTATTAGTTCTACAAATACATTAAATCAATAAGAATTTATACTTTATGAGTTATGAATAAAAAATATGAAAAAAAAATTTCTGTATTATCTGTATTTTATCAAACTAACACGATTTTAAACAGAGTACCTTTTTAAAGCAATTCAACAATATTTAAAACAGTTACTAGAAAATTTTACACGCGTCAATAAACCTTCTATCGTCTCCGTAAATCATCTAAAATGAAACAAAATTGTATCGTGTACACAAAACAGAAATATAGATAAAAATTAATATACTCTTAAAAGTTACATAGCACTTTTTAATGTGATATTACGTTCTCTTCAAAATAAGAATTAAGATTGGGATCAGATTGGAGTCTGAAGGGTTCCTAAGGCGAGGTGTGCGGCACACCCCCACAGCTCTACGAGGTCAGCAACGCATCCAAAATAGACGTACTTAGTACTGTTAGCAACAAAATGTTTATGGTTAAAATTCACCATTACTTTTAAACCAGTTTTTTTTTTTTAATATCAAAAAAACTTCTGGCTTATATTGTATGATAAAGCCAGTGCACATAGAAGTATGTTTTTAAAATGTTATTTACACCTTACAATCTCTTACGACAAACTCTATCCACCCCATTCTTCAACAATCGTAACTTATCTACTGCTATCTTATTTACGTAGCTGCACTTCGAATCATTTGCAGTCAATAAGAGCAACCCTTAGTGTATATTTAATGTAATATATCAACATTAAGTAGTACCTTCAGTAATCATATTAATATTAAATAAATAGGTATAGTTTTTTATACGTCAACTGAACTTAATCTTTACTGTCTTTTATAAGAGTGAAAATAAGTTAGTTAGATGCGAAGAAATTAATCAACCTCTCCTTTTGCCTATAGAGGGTCAGCACAGTATGTACTCTTCCATACATCTCTGTCGGCTCAAATCTACACACTTCCTACACATATCTTTTATCACGCAATCCACACTATCTTCGGTCTTCGTCTTTAGCCATCCACATGTAGGTGAAGAAAGTAATTACAAAAATTCGATTCTCTTAATATACCGCGATGTTTTTTTTTTCTTCGCTTCAATACGCCCGCTCGTATTCACCGGGTGAAGTCGACGAGAGATTTTTGTTTAAACGATTTATAATTATGGTATATTTTATATTTTATTTACATACTAACGGAGAAAGACGTCAAATGTATGAATAATTACACTGCAGTTAGCATGCTGAGTAATTTATCGTTTAAGTTATTTTGTAATAATTAATGCGACTTTTTTGTTAATCTACAATATATCTTGTAACCATTCTATGTAAGCTTGAAAAAGCTTGTCAGGATATGGATTACAATAATCGAATGGTGGTATTCGAATCCACGACCGATAGATTGATAGTCAGTATATTTAACCATTAGTATTATTGGCTCTTCAAATGTTTCACACAGTTTAAATTATACGACAATTTTCAATCGTTTTTATCTATCCCCAGTAAGTGCGTGTGGAACCAAGTCAGTGGTGACTAGGTCTCAGTCAACCTGATCCAGTATATGAAGTCAACACACATGTTTGATTTTGACTATATATTTGCATCAAAATGTATTCCTTTGTTTGGAGTGAAGTCATCAATTTATTGACTAATATAAAATGTCGTCCGCTCCGTTCGCTTGTCCAGTCCGTCTACACCTCGTCGGCGTAACAGAAAGTGTTTTTTATGTCGATGGATAAATGTTTTTGAAGAAGGGTTTTATGTATTTATTTTTTAGTTGTCTCGTTTTGTGCTCGGTTTTTCGGTAGGCGGACTCTGGGCGGGGCGGCCGCGCAGCCTTCAGAGATGCGCTCACAATGTACACACGTTAAATATTCACTTTTCTTAAACTTAACGCTTTCTTAGTGACTTGTTACAGAAGAATTTACGTTTGTAATATTATGATTGTATTACTCGATTATTGACGATTAAAAAAAAAATAAAAGGTTCATTTCTGATGTCAAAATATCAATAAAAAACATTCTTTTGATCAAAACTTTTTTTATTATATTTAAAACAGAATAGTACACAAAGTAGGTTTTGAAACCTTACTGAAGTATTTCTGGAAATGTTTTGGTAACTAAAATTAATATATTATAAAACATTTGTACGCGACTGTACCTAACCTAACATAATACAATGGAAAGTGTAAAATGAGATAATAGCCGAAACAATTAAAGATTTAACGCAAATTAAAGTCAAAGCGAAAAATAATTATTTGTATGATTTTTAGCCGGCCTTATAGTTTTTGTGATCACATATACTGGTTTTTTATTAATTCGATTACCGTTACGTACACAAGTGAGACAGGTTTTTAATTATCGAATATTAAAAAAACCAGCCAGCAACAATTCTTCAATTTTAATATCAGAATAATGATTATTACACTTTAACATTTCAAATAATTTAAAAACATCACATTTGTTTAAGTAAGAATTTTCAATATCGACATACTTAAGAAAACCCATAAAATTTAAAGGTACATCACTAGAAGACTATCGACAACTCGTAATGTAACGTCACTACAACTCAGGGGTGTGTCCGTACCTCGGGCCCTCAGCATTGTTTTGTCTGTCTGTCTGTCGGATGCCGACATGTGTATGTGAATGCATGTTCTTGTATGCACACGTATTATTTTTACTCATACCATGGGAAACTGGCCTTAGAAATCTAAACGAAGAAAGGAAAATAAGGAACACTTGATTAAATCCTTTTTAAAACAATGTTAAAATTGACACTGGCTGCTTATATGTGTTGATGAAAAAAAAAACACTAAAACAATATCTGACGACGTTCGAAATTTAAATCTTTTGCCGGCCAAGCGTGAGTAGCGATTTCCCGCGATATGCAAAATTGTTTGCTAACCCGAGCTCGTTTATCAAACACACGCCGGCACAATAATGCTGCCTTTATGACTCTTATTACCGTACTCGAAGCGACGTGATAACTGATTTCAAGTGTAAAACCTCTTTACAAAATTCGATACGTGTATTACACCGTGCATGCGCTTGTGTGAAACTGTTTCTGTAACACACATGTCAATTGTTTTTCGCAAAGACCGAAGCGTGACGTCTTTTGTGTTGTAAAGCTGTCTGAATCGAAATTGTTCAAATAAAATGTACACACACAAAAAGATATATGCCGTACTATTTCAATATCGATAGAACAGTTTTTTGATATTAAATTGAAAGTATGAATTTGTAATTGTCATTTTAATGACATTTCATGTAGGAATGACAATCTATTATAAAGTGAAATAGGTTATTAATGTGAACAGCTATAACAATTTATATCTTGACAAGGAATACTCTATCTGTCAGTTGGCTTAGTAATTCGAATGCACTCTATTTGACTTGTTCATTGTTCAACGTATTTTTTGTCGATATCAGAATAGCCGCCAAGCGAACATGAAAGGTTCAACAAGCTTAATATTTCTAGATTTTTTTTTATTACCACAATTATCTCACTGCGTAAAAAATGTATAACACAGTGGCGGTAAATTCAAATTGTAGCGAGCTTACGTCATATTTTATAGCTGTATTAAAAAAATAAATGAGTGTTCTAAATTTAAAAAATAATAGAACGAAACCATAGACTAATTCCGTGACTCGACTTTTTAAAATTAAAAATAAAAAATGTTGTATCGACAAATTTCGTTCGGCCAGTCGGCTCGCATCGCCAAAATCGGCGGGTGTCGGTCTGTTGGTCTTGCGGCGATCAGATACGGCGATACCGAAGCAGTAATTACAAGTTACCACTGACTATTATCAAGTAGCGACTCGCTTTCATATATTTCACAGAATGGATGGCGCAGCCTTCACGAGCTATATCGTATGGCTCATATATTTATTTTATAGATTTATTACACCGTTTTGTGTTCGTTGATTTATTACACAGGGTGTGAGTGCTGGCCGAAAATGTTCGCTGCGATATACAATTTGAATTTAGAAGTTTTTTATTTTAAATGATGTTTAAAAACGTAAATAACTGCCAATAACATTGATGATAGTTTGACATTTATTCTTTTTTTTTAATAGTTAATTAGGTTAAGATTTTTCTTCCGCTTTTTTAATACAGGAAGTAATTAGTCTATTTTTAACAAACAAGATCGGCTTTGAATGCAGCACGTTTAGTATTTCATGTTTTTTTTTTTAACATAATCAAGAGCAATGAATACGGGTCACCTAAGGGCCTTAAAAATATTGGAAACCAAGAATGCTAGCTCAATCAAATAAACGGTGTTTAATAGACAATAAACTGAAACAAAACTGCTAATCTCACCTTAAAACACAACTAGGAAACATGAATTTTTCGTACAACTAAAAGATTACTATCAATACGGTCTACAGACCCACTGAAAAATAGCTTAGAAAAAAAACTCAAATACAGTAATTTTGTAGTTCCATCTTCGAAAGTCTTCCCTATTTCACATTTGGTATTTTATGACGTAACCTTAGAAATAACTAAGAAGTGTTAATACGTCAATTTAAGGTGTATTATATTGTATTTTAAATACCGTTTATTCTATAAAGCTAAGAATCTTAGTTCTAGATTTATTCATTTTGGAATTATGGGTCTTTTCATGTGACCCGGATCTTGAGCTTTAAGCGACGTTATAAATTACAAGACTTGAGATTTTCTCTTGTAGTCTCACGTTCAAGTAATATAGACATTAGTTAATACCAAACAATGGTGCTTTTTACTTATTTATCTTTAAAAACTTACCGTTGATTTAATAATGAATTATTTAATAATGTCTTGTAACTATTTAAATTACATTTTGAATACATGTTTAAGCTAATTTTATCCTTATAAAAATCTTGTTATTATGTTAGTTAATTATAATGTTATTATAGATATTACAATGATATCAAAACGTATTCAAATTTTTTTGTATACACAATTGATTAGGCGTTTACACTTCTTTATGTGACTTTTTTTTTAATTTGAATCGAAAGCAGTCTTTACCGTCAACGAAATTTTATCAGTATGGCATTAATCAGATGAGTTTTCTAATTTACATTTTAGTGTATTTAAAATAAAACCGTTAAATCTTTTTAACCTTTTAACTGCTACGTTAACCCTTTTTCACCGTGAAACTTTGTTCTAGAAAAATGTGGTCTCTCCGACGACCCCGGTCTACGGGTGAACGGGAAAGGCAAGAAGATGCGCAAACCTCGCACCATCTACTCCAGTCTGCAGCTGCAGCAGCTGAACAGGAGGTTCCAGAGGACGCAGTACCTCGCGTTGCCCGAGAGAGCCGAGCTCGCGGCGAGTTTAGGTTTAACTCAAACGCAGGTAAGTTACTATCGACATGCTGGTAACAATACGTTAGATAAACTTTTTTATTTATTAATTAAACGAAGAAAAACAACAAACAATCAATAAACAATGTTTTGTTTTTCCTTTTGGACAGGCGACTGGTGTCTAAACTGTTCCAAACCCTGTGTTTTGGAATTAAATTAACGTTCGTCATTAAAAAGTTATTAAAAACGGCTACAAACACGTATAGTCTGGATAACGAACATACCAGAGTGTGGACGATTTTATTTAATACATAAATTCTTTATTGGTAGTATTTTTAATGCGCGAATCTATCTTCTGTACTGATTAGAAATTGTTTTTCAAGGATTTATCTGTTTATATCGAAACACACTTATAATAGTTGTAACGCGCAGTCGAAAATTAATATAGGATTCATTTGTTTGTCTGATTAAAACTAAAACATTGTGAGATTGTATTTTTTAGTTCAGCTTCTATACTAAGGGAGACGTTGCGACTCTGAGTTTCATAGACAAGTGCTGTAGGTATCTTTCCGAGTATACGATAATAAAGGTAGTACTAGGCGCTTATCCCGCCTAGTAATTATGTCACTGGCCCAGTAATTAGTCGACGTGTGTACGTTCACTTGTTATTTTTTCTTTGCCACCTATTTAAATCAATGTGCAAATGAAACGAGACTCTAATTTGATAGTATTAGAATAAAAAGTCGTGCATATACATTCAAACCGTCAGTTGATTGTGGAAGGTGTTATTAAAAGACAGTTTCTTTAATTTCTGTCAAACACAACTCGGTCTCTACGTTGTTATTATGTTCAGTTGTGTTTTGTTTTTATGGAGCGTATTTGTTAAGGTGCGTTTGCACTGATCACTTGTATAGGAACATACGGTTAACAAACACGAAAGTGCTTGTTTAAGGAGTTTTAATACATTCGGCGAAAAAAGCCATATTATAAAAAGGAAGAAACCAGGAAAAAGGCAAACGAGACATTTTATATTGCAGATAGTCACTTGTTTCTTGCAAGCCCGTTTTTACAATGTTCGTTCTTTTGTTATGTTCCATTTTCAAACAGTATTTCATTTTAAATAGTTTATCATATCAATTTTAAATAATTAAAATGCTAAAATACACTTTCATACATCTAATATCGACATGAAATAAATATAAAAGGCATAGAGATCTAATTATGTAAACATTGAATATTTTATTTATACGAAAGAATGTAATTAAAATTTCAGTACCTACCTATACTCGAATTCAATGGGAATGAGAAATTGTCTCACTGTATTTTCTGCGCCACGTTCTCCTCCAGACTGAGCTATTATTTTGATAGGTCATCCCCCCTTCTAGAGACATCCATCTATCTGTTCCTATGATTACAACTATCGGTTTACCCCACCAAAGTCCTTCAAGAAGTGTATCTTTTACTCAAAGGCCGGCAACGCATCTGCTCCCCCAGTACTGCAGATGTCCATGGGCGTCAATGATTCCGTCGCTCAGGACAACCGTTTCTTTTACAAAAAAATTCTATTTAAAGCTTTAATTTTGACTACGAAAATATGTACTTTAAACAATACCTAGGCGCCATGTTATAAAAAAAAAGCAGCATTACAACGGCCATTTTCTCTTGGCAGTGTTTCCCGCCGAGCGAGCACAGATAACAACAAACTATCGGCCGATTGGATTCGTTCGTAACAGATTGATTCGTCATGTGTCGCCGTGTAGAATGAATAATCGTTATCACATACGTTCCGACGGACTAGCCGTGAGACAGTGCGCCCACAGACTTTATACGTACAGACATGTCTTTACGTTAAATAAAACAAAAATCAGACGGAAGTTTCATACATTAAGATTTATTTTTCTTATTAAATTCAAATCGATTCGCGAACTTTTTTTAAATCTATAATGAGACGTTTAAGGCAACATTTTCTTTAGCGTAATTTTTGTTTTGAATTTGAAGGAAAATAAAAGAATGAAGGTTTTTAATCATCATCTCGGTTCGCCAAGATCAATGGGTTGCTGGGTTTCTTCGGACGGTTGACTGGAGTAGTCCATGGCACAATGCACGCTAGACGTGGCGTTGCGGAAACCATAGCTCCAACTACTCTTTAATAAAATATTGGAAACAAATTTACATAGCTGTAAATTAATATGATTTTATCTACGCCGATTAGCGCAAAAAGGACGCTAGTTTTCATTTTTTTATTACCATAAAGGTACTTAACCTTTCTTTGAAAAATAACGTTGGTGAATAGCTTTTTTAATGCTAGACAGCTGGGTATAAAAGTCGTTTTGCGAAGGTAAAATAAATTCTTCCACTAACAAATGCCATAGATGCGTATCAAAATATAAGTGTCAAAGGAACTTAATAATATAATTATGTAATTACATTAAAATAAATATTTTTGGAAAATCTAGTTTTCCCTCTCTCTTCTAGTATCTCCCCAGTAATGGAGGTTGGCCGTCAGCTCAGCGAACTTTTCTCGGCCTTGTGCCAAGCGATATAATCTTTCCACGCTGGCAATATATCCACTCTTTCATATTCCGCAACCAAGATTTCTTTCTACGTCCATTGCGTTTTCAGTCGCGATTTTGCCCATTGTAAACAATTGGAGGAGATTATATTGTAAGTGCCAATAGCCTAATGGTTAATGAACTATCGATCAAGCAATCGTGGGTTACAATCCTACCATTCGACTATTGTGAACCATATCCTAACAAGAGCTTTTTCCAGCTTACCTAAAATGGTTACAAGAAATATTAGTAAACTAACAGAATCTACCGGCATTTTAATTAAAAAAAATCGTTGTTAATTTATTGAACTCTCAATAGCTTTGAAGTTTGTTAAATATTTTAAAAGTAAACATCGTTCTTATTACGTAAACAAAAATAAAATATTGAAAAATCAATAACACACTAATGATTTAAAGAACGTTTACATATAATACATAACTCCATTCTCTCAGATAAACCGAAGAAAATTGTATCATCATCACATCAGCTACATCGCCCTCTGCTGGGCGTAGGCTACCCCAAAAAATCACCATGATCGGTCCTCGGCCGCTCTCATCTAAATACTCTCGTCAACTTGACCGGAAGAAAGACGAATAGCGGAAGTAAACATTAAAAAAAAAGCAATTTAAAACCGATTTCCACAAGAATGGTTACTTACTGGTATATTATATGAATGCCGTGTCTATCGTTTGTGAAGACTGCGCCCAGTAACGGTATAAAAAGTAATCCTGAGTTAATTTTATTATAATTTAATATTTCTCAGTTATTGTCTGTATGCCGCACTTTGATGAGCCCGCGTCGCTGCTCCCTAGTGTTGTACACAGTAACTGTCGATATCGATATAAATTAATTACTTACTTACTCCGCTGGCGCAGCGACCCGAAGTGGGTCTTGGACTCCGACACAAGAGAACGTCAACGTCGCCTATCTTGCGCCATCTTGATTATAAAGTTCTAAATATCGCTTTTCTGATCCTTTTTTTTATGAATTCTAAACTAACACTTGACCACGATCTTGTCGATGATCTGGTCGAAATATGGTACGTGCTAGTTTAGTAAATGCCTATTCACTCTTCTCTTGAAGGCCCCCAAATCGAACTATAGTATTGCGGAAGACCACGGGCGTCGACCACCTCGGTGATTCCGCAGCACGTTTACCTCTTCTCTTTATAAAACTACAATGAATAAGAACTCGATCAAAAAATCAACAATTGCTTGTAGATTGACTCTATAGAATAGTTATTAACAAAACGTTAGTGTTATTTAAAAGTTTCGTCATAGTCAAACTTAAAACGATAGACTTATTTGTGTTACCATCTGATATGGAATATATGATATAGAATATGCATAAATATTTAGTTAAGTTAGGTATAAAAAAATAGTTAAATAATTTTTATTGTATTATAATTACGTAATATGTTTAATATACGTAAGTTTTTTTTTTTTTGATAAAAAAAGAAATTATTGAACTAAAATAATATCGATAAAAATGTCTCGTTACTAGTGAGTCGTACATTTCTATCGCTTGATTCGATTTCATATTAAAAGTGAGGGAAAAAAACGTAATAGAACCTCCACTGACCCTCTCTTTCCCGCACGCTCTGACGAACTAATCGTCAGGGGAGCTTTATTAAGCACTAATTAGAGAAAAACCAACCCTATTTCTTTACACATAAGAGCTATTAAAATTTAATTCTAACCAGCAATAAATCTTGACGTGCATTTTACGATCTATTGTTTATTCTAACTTTGCAATTCCCAGTAAGTACTCTTGTTTTGTTAGATTTTTTTTTTATATAGTGAAATCATTAACAGATTAAGCATATAAGGTTAAATGCGTTTAAAAAAAAACGTTACACGTTCGATTGGATTTCATTAATATGATTACGTATGCCCATTCGGTTACACATGTTCTGACAGTACACAGCAAAACATATAATTATGTCTGACGAAACATGCTCTCTCACACGGTTTTGTTCGACTTTGATGGGAATATTTTACTGAGAATCGAGATTTTAAGGTTATCTGACTTGCATCCAAATGTCGACTTACGAACACGCAAACACGCATATTTAAAACAATAGATGTCGCTAGTTGCAATGAGCAAATTAAAATTGTTTTTTGACTATAACTGTTTCAATTCTTGACAAGTATGTTTAATCATTTAACTGCGGTTATGAATAAAATTAATAAAAATATATTTATCATGGTACACGTGAATCAAATATTACACTATAATTCAATGTCCATAATTAAATACAAAATTATCCTATTAATTGTACAAATAAGAAAGTTTGAATGGTTATTTGTTAGAATGTATCTCAAAAACGGCTTAATAGATCTGGATGACATTTGGTGTAGATAGAGGACATAGTCCTGAAAAACACATAAGCTATTAATTAAGGTTTATTTTCATTGCTCACGGACGAAGTAACGTGACAGACAAGTATGTAAAAAGATTTATATTATGAACTTATATAATTTACATTTGAATGAAAGGTTTGACGTAATATAATACTGTCGATAGTAAATTAATACAGTTCACATAACATAACTGTTGTTTCTTAGAAGAAAAAAAAAAGTAAAAGGCGCGAATGAAAAGGGCGACCGCACACTACAATCGAACGGTGAGGCGCGATACAAAAAAATCCCATTTGTGGTCATCGGTAACGTGATGTCAGAACGAAATGATGATGGATGATCGTCACAGAGCGACTACCGTGGGTTAATTCGAATTACAACACGAATGAGGCACTGTGACGAATATCCAAAGTGTACCAGCCACCTCGATGTGCCGACGTCTAACTTTTTAAACTTCCCGCCCGACTGTTTTACCGACGTCAATGTGTTCGATAATTAAATTTACAATAAAACAGTTCGAAATTGTCCTAGTGTCATTTAATGCCAACAAAGATGAAATAAAATCAATAGATTTGATAAAATATTCAGAAATATTAAGGTCGATATTCTATTCATTTTACTGTTTTTTTTATTTTGGTTTTTTATTTTCCTGTGACCTCTCGAATCACCGAAAGTTTTTTTTTTATTTTTACCTTTTTTATGCTATCGCAAAGATCCTACATAACATAGTTAAAGTATTTAATTGTTTTATAGAATGGATAAAGATTATGTCTATTTACATTTCCCTACGTTTATGTCCTGTAGTGTAGATTCATATATCTTCAAGTTATCTATGTAAATATTTCGAGATAAGACGAATAGAGCGGACCATATAGTAAGTAACCGAACCAATGACGTCGTAAGTAGTAAAATGCAATGTCATCAGATCAAATGTTAGTTGAGATGACTTTCGGATTTCGAGATCCAGTCCCCGATTGGCTGTCAAACTTCAGCCGTCAACCAATGGCCGCTCGTCAAATCTCATGACTCTGCGGTTTCCATACAATTACTATAGAAAAAAAATAAAAGCGAGATATGAATAAAAAAATATATATCGGCTTCCGTTAAAGTGGCGGCTCCTGTCTTTTTGTTAGGCTTTGATTGAGGCCTCGCCGCGCCTTTGTGACTCACTGACATCTTAAAAAGATACTGCCTCGACTTTATCCAAAAAAAAAAAGACCAAAGCCTGTCGTCTGGATTTTCATTTGGAAATTATTTCGATAAGATGTATGACAAACATTTTTACTATAAAATATTTGAAGACATTAAATGCTACTTTATTGTTTTAAGTTAAATAAGTTACCTCTAAGCTATCTATGGTGATGCTTTATTTTTGAGAACAAACAAAAAAAGTCTGCGAATGCAAAGCCTGAAAGAAAGTTAAGTGAGTTATTATAAATACTATATAAAGCTCAAACAATCCTAAATATAACGTCTAACTAAAACTTTTTTTTTTTATTAAAATATTCAATAGAAACATTTGCAGCTACGGCGGCGCGGAACTTAAAACAAACTCAGTAAGCCTGTGTGTTCCAAACTATGTTCTAAATTCAATTTTCACCGCTATCTGTTTACCTGTGTTGGACAAATGCGTTAACAAACATCCATCCATCCAAACTTTCGCGTTTATAACATTAATGTAATATAAGTAGTTCAAAAATAAAATTACCCATTCTGTCCACTCCTAGCCGCCAGCAGGTACCTTCAAAGGGGGTGACCGCGTTTCTAAATAAAACACAGAACGTTTCTAAATTGAAAAATTGTTTTCAATTGTCGACAATTAACTTTCATTGAGCGACATCGCTCCGTTCCAATTTTATTGTTTTAGGTAAAAAAAAAACGACAAATTGATCAACCAGTATAAGTGATACATTCAGCCTTATTTGTTCGTTAACAAAGGTTTTATATTTATTACTGGTATGAAATACATATTAAGGTCCCAATTTTATTTAAGCATAGTATTTCTATATTACATATAATTGTTTTTTCTTTAATAACTGAAATATCCTTGTATAATCTTAACTAAGCTCTAGGCTTGTGCTAGGGTATGGTTCACTATAATAGTAGAATGTTGAAATTCGAACCCTCAATCACGTGATGGAAATCCATACCTTTAATTATTAAGCTATTCGTTCTAATATACATGTAAGTTTAATATTTAGTTTAGTGTAATAAATAATAAATAACAATATTATAAAACTATTTATTTGTTAATTTTTAAACAATTAAACATTCATTTAATATATATTCATTTCAAAACAATCTCTAATTACAAGTCATGATGTGTCAAGAGCCTAATTGTTAAAAGTACAGACTACCGATCTATCTTTGGTTCGAACCCGACTATTGTCGTGTACCATATCCTAATACAAGTCTCAAGCGACTAGAATGGTTACAAAAAGTTATAAATTAACAAAAATATACTATTATATTATTAAGTAGGAATTATACGTGGCCATAACATTACGCTAGACTGCTTTCAAGTACTAATAATATTTTTTTTACAACATGTGTCACAGCAGAAGCTATATTTATATGTTTTGTTTGAACATAGCTAAGCACATGTCGGTTGAGGTATTCATAAGATTTCATTACCATTACACACCGCGTCCGGACCTGAGCATGTATGTAATGAATAAGTAATGAATAGTTCTTTGTGAATAATATGTAATACCCACGAAGACAGAACAGTGTTATATGCGAACATTTAAACGATTGTTTACCTGAGCAATAGCAGTACTGTGATAGCATTACTGGTCATTTCACTGCTCTGGATTAGTTCCGTCCTCATGTGAATTTGTACCGCCCCTGTGATGCACTCAACGTTACTAGCTCTGAACATGTGAATGTAATATCTAGAAAATAGTCGGTTTCATTCATATATCATAATTTAGTTTTGTATAGATAAATTAATTAATATTAATGAATCGTTTAAAATAAATGTAGCGATAAAACTTTATTTACATACTACCAATATATAAAGTACATAGAGTCGAAGATCATCGCTGGCGAGACGTCGTGGAGCTGGATCTGAGTGAGATGCAAGCAGGACACGGCGCAGGACAGGCGACGCTGGCGATCTTTCGTGACGGAGGCCAAGAATGAGTATAGGTCGCTGCAACAACGGAGTAACAGTAACAGAGATTATCACCAGCATCATCATGTTACTAACGTGTCGCACACTGCTGGTCGTATGCCTCCCACAAAGATCGCCACGAAGATCATAACGGTTGAAGATGTTTAAACATATCAGTTGTAGAGCGGACGTTACACTTTTTTTTTTATGAAATCTAAACTAACGCTTGACCACGATTCCACCTGATACCAAGTGATGATGTGGTCGAAATATAGTACGTGCTAATTTAGTAAGCCTATTCACTCTACTCTTGAAGGTCAAGTCGTACTTGGACGGAAACACTGATGCCGGCAACTGATTCTACTACTTTGCACAATAAACGAAGATTCAAATCGTATTGTTCAAACGCGCGGCACATCGACTATGAAGGGTTGAAGTCCTGCCGTGTGTCTAAATGTCCGATGATAGAATGGATGGGGGAATTGACTCCGGTAATTCCTGTGCACTAAAATGTAACCTGTAAAACACCGAAAGGCTAGCCACAGTTTTTCTTGTTTAGTAACATTTCGTCTATTCATTGATGAAGACCGTGGTGATGTTGATAACATGCGTCAAATAATTCCGTTTTTTTTTTTAAATAAAGCTAATCGTGAATTTAATATATTTACTCTATTAATAAAGGTACAGTCAAGTATCAATCAGTATCAAGTTCGTTGCCCCTACAAAACTTCCTGTCAGCACTTGTCTGTATAACTGTACTTAGTCGGGACCACTTAGTACTAAACACTAACAAGCCGCGGGCGAGTGGCGCCGGCGTACATCAGCTTATCTTACACTATCACTACGCAACTACATGCCACTAAATACTAACCTAGCAATAGTCAAGGAATTAAATTACCTAACCACTTACGATCTTATATAATACATGTTGCATACGGAAGGAGGACCGCATACTGTGGAAGGCATTGGGAAAGGCCTATGTCAGTAGTGGGTAGACAAGGGCTGATGATAATAATGATGATATCCATACCAGTTGTAAATTACCACTGTTATATTATTATTGAAATATTATTTTAAGCGCTAATAGTCTAATGGTTAAGATTATGGATTTCCGATCTCGTAGTCGAGAGTTCGAATCCCGCGAATATTCGATGTCGTGTGGATCTTTTGTTGAATATCAATTTGTGAATCAACGTAAAATATTCTTTATGTAGAGATGAAAAAAAAATCCGAATTTCTGCCAACAATTAAAAAAGACACGACTATTGTCTTTTGTTGAAATATAAAAAAAAATACCTTGTTACTATTTAAGGAGCATTTAATGAAAAAAAAAAGAGCTCAAGTCACGAAATCGCCTTCGGTCATTTTTACTGATCGATGAATGCAACATTCCTAGAAGCGACTCAATCGCCTTGATACTTTTCTTTAAATCGCTTTATCGATTTTTTTTTGAACTGCAAGTATCAATTTTTTTTCATCATTTATACCGACATTGAACTAATTATGATTGTAAGCTTTGAGTAAAATTCGTGTTGAAGATTTTTTTTATACTTTTTGATGCGAAAAAGATTTTCTATTAAAATAGACAGAACGTATTTTTTATCAAATCAAGTGAATTCTCTTCGCTCATCATCAAGCTGCTTTCCCTGCGGTGGTAAGCACAGTATGTACTCCATACATCTCTGTCAGCCGTCATATTTGAACTCAAACCTTTCTTACACATGTCTTTCACACAATCCATTCACACCTTCGGTCTTCCTATACCTTTATAACCATCCCATTCAATCTTCACCACCTTCTTGTTTACGTCCTTATCATAATTAATTTACAAGAAAAATATACGTAATCGTAGATACAAAATGTAACTAGATTAAACACAAAGATTAAAAACATTTTAGTAATATTATTTAAAAAAAAAATGTTGCATAACTTTAGTAGAACAGTGACAAATCTTATTAGCTTCTATATCTGCGCTTTTGAATATCATTTATTTTTAATTACCTCTACTCGACGGAGGGTCTAATTAAAATAAAGTTTTCCCTCGACTTAACGACGAGCACAAAGTTTCTATCAACTAACCAACGACAGAAATTAAAGTTGGCGAACGCAGCCAGCGATCAAACTCCCGTCGTACTAAACTTTCCCTTTCTAATTATTCAAGACATTTATGTCCTTATAAAATCTTTTCAATTATTATTTGAAGTTATAAAAAAAAACAAATGACACATTATCTGACCCTTACCTTTATTGGAGATTGGGCGTCAGCGCAGTGAACCAATCACCAAATCACCCAGCAAAGATGTTCAATCCTAGCATACAAAAGGTCACCTATGGAGATTTTTAATTATGTTTCAAATAAAGAACACTCTTAAGAACATCAAACTTCACTGAGTAGTAATCAAGTGATGAATGAGAGATGTCACGTGACCTCAAAGCATATCAGTAAAAACAGTTTTTACAAATGGACAATGCTGAACGGCGTGACGACTGACTTGCAAAGAGTACTGACTACTTTGTCATCCTAGATGTCTGGTCTTTTAAATCATGTTAACATTGTTTCAATCTGATATAAAAAACACTTCACCACTAACAAATTCATTTACTTCTACAGCTCGTAAGTTCTTATAATTACTATTTTCAATTACAAATTAGTAAGTTAAAACTGTTCGCATATGTTTGGTATTTCTCTTGTTTTATGTACAGTCAAGGCTCGTCGCGGTGTTTCACTTGCAGAAAAATTTCATTGTTGCAACGATATAAACTTCGCCTCTTATTATAAATAACATTATTAGGTAGAAGTTTATCATGCAAGCGACGGAATAATAGTAAAAAAAAGTAGGTGTGTCTGATTTTTTTCGTACAGAAACAACTAAAAGCCCTACCCTGTTTATTATTGTTTCCGCGTCGTCTTCCTACGAAACGTTCTAAGACTGTAACTTTTTGGTTGGAGCACTGTGTAGGGTAGTGACTGTACATTTTAAAACTTGACTTAATTACTGTTTTATTGGGAAGCTCAACGTTTTAACCGGTTCCAGTATCGTGGTTATATTTGGTTATATTCACTTTTATTTTCAACAGTTTAACAATCGGCTTTGACATGTCCCAGTCTTAAAATGTATGGCAGAACAAAGAAGCTTTAATACCTCTTTAGTTTTATACGTCAATCTTAGAATTACAACGGAAGAATTGAATATCGCGTACCAATTGATAAAATTCAACTATTATGCATATCTTTATATCAAAATACGTAAAACAAATGAAACGTTTGTATCCCTTTTTAAGGAAATTACATCAACGGTTGATTTAACAATTTGAATTAGTTAAAGTTCATATCGAAAAGGGCATAAAGCAAGCAAAGAGTTTGCGATTTTAATAAAAAATGTTTAGGAGTAAATTTTGAATTTCGCTTTAAAGGCAAATCACTAGTAAAGTATAATTTCAGTATGAAAATATTAAAATGCGATAAATTCATTTTGTTATTATAAAGAAATAATAAAATAAAAGTCGTCGCAACACACGAAGTAATATTTTAAATAAATAAATAACATCTTGATCGGAACGTCAAATAAATAAAACTCGAACACTTTATACATCCAACACCTCAAACGTGTTCAATAAAAACGTATAGGAACGGACAAGCGGCAAGCGGAGCAAATCTCTCGATCTCCGAGATTACCAATATCCCGTAGTTAATAAAAGACATAACTCTAAGCCGGTCCGGGATTCGATGCCGACGCGACCTGATTTTTGATCGTCGATGAAAACGGCAGATAAATACAGCGGCTAGATTATACTGGCCCGACGACATAGCGTTTGATTTAATCGCAGATAAATATAGACCTGCCTTATCATATCATTTATTAAGCAAATAGGCTGCGGTAGGCGTCTTAGTAAATGCTACCAACTATAAATCTTCTGCCAATGTAAAGCTACTACTGAACTGAATGCATTGCCACATGCATTGTCACGATGTCCTTTAGAGACACCTACACTGACTTCTTCAGTGACCATTACGTGACTCATTGCAACAGTTTATGTACATAGAGAATATTGAACGAACTATTTTTTTTTACAAAAAACAAACTCTTGACCACAATCCCACCTGGTGCTAGGTGATGATGTAGGTGAATCCCATATTAGCGTAGGTTTTCACTGTCGAAATGTAAATCCAAAAAATTGTTAACTTTGTTTTTTTAAACGGAATAATTGAGATGTATGTTATTGTATTGTCACTGGAATGTAACAACCTATGTAACTCTGAAGCGGCAATAGCCTAATGATTAAGGATACAAGCTACCGATCTAGCGGTCGCGGGTACGAATCCTACCATTTGATTATTGTCGTGAATGTTCTAACATAATCTCTTCAAGCTTATCAGGAATGGTTACAAGAAATGATAGTAAATTATTTACTAATGTATTTAAAAAAAATACTTGAATGAAAATTATTAATAATTCCTCGGTTGCATGTCTCGAATTAATCAAAAATATTGTTACCTGTAATCAGGTATGTCTTAATGTCTTAATTTCATCGCTTTATAATTTGTAAAACATTGTAATATACAGTGGGCAGTTGAGAAGGCACAGTGTAGGTGCGAGATAGATAGATAACGGTTAGTCAAGGACGCGCGGCTGCCTATTGTATGCTAATCTGTGGATAGAGGCGTAGGGTGGCCATATTAGTTAATTAATTTTTTAGTAATTAATTCAATTATTACCACAAAAATCAATGTAAAGCACAACGATATTGACTACTGCGTGCGTGATTAGCGAAGTTTCAGAACTGAAAGAACATTACTCGAGCCCGTATAAGATGACGAAATAAATTTCATTTGAAAAATTAAAATGCAATTAAGAAACTTTAAATAATATACAATTTATTGTTTTAAAATGCGGCTTTAGCAAACGCCTGATTACCTCAAAATGAATTTTATTCAGTTATCAATATTGTCTCAAGAGATTTCTAATCATTTTATCATTGCAACTATAGGTTACAAGAAACCCATATCTATATGTTTTTGTACATTATGTGCTTAAATACCACCTCCTTTATATTTCTTACTTGACACGGGATCGAGTTAGTTGGAGACTTTTAATATAGGAGGCCAAGACATGCTTTGGCTCGCTCCGTCACTTTAGTTAGTTTTTTTTTTACCTTACTACTTTATTTAATAAGTAAAACTTAAGCTAAAGGTAAGTTAAGTAAATCTACTAATTTAGTGCTTTCATTTTGTACAGACTGCTTTATCATGCTATGAACAATTTGTTGGTTTATTAAATTGAATCAAAATAATTAAATTGAATGTATAATTGTATTTATCAAAACGATTGTTAATGATTTAAAATTTGACTAACAGTTTTTAAAAAAGGAATCCGTGATTATTAGGGCGATGCTGTTACAGAATGAAAAATTAAATGAATTCAAATTTTTAAAATATTGCGACTCTTTATGCCTGGAATATTTCTTCGTATTATAACAGCTTATCCAAAGTGCTACAATGTTAGTCGAAGGTTTTGTTATTCCAACATCTGTAACTGATTTGTTTACTTAAATCCGACAGCGCGTCTGTCAGATTTTCTCCTTGCAAGCCTGCTTTGTAGTACATTATGAGATTGTCAATTACGATCTGAAAGCGGTTGAGAAGTGGGACAAGTTTCTGAGAAATATTTATTTATTTTTAAGGTTTTAAAAAAATGAATACAAGTCTTTTGGACGAATAAATATTTTAATTTTATTTTTATCGTATGAAATAAAAAAAAATGTACAACCGCAGTTGTACTTTTAAATAGATTTTTTTTGGGGATAACACGAATATATTTATTAAATTTATGTTTGAGTTGCATTTTTTTTGTATAATAATTTACTATTACAAATATTAATCAATATCCCATTAAAGATTTGATTGAGTGACTTTTATTAAAAATTCAGATTAATTTTAATTTAAAAATAGAAGTAGTTTAATGATTGTATCAACACGATGGTGCGTTGAAATCTTTTTTACTGAGCTCTTCCCTACATAGAACACGCTTCGTCCCACCGGATATCCGCACGTTCGTACCATCATAGTCACTGCAGTCGTCTCGCTGCATGAATTAGTAGGTAGGAAAGCTTATAAAAACTGGCCAAGCGTCGGTGCCAAGGGAATATACAATCTTGGAGGTTTGTACTCGTTTTACTTTATTCTACCAGTTTTATACTATAGTGCTGTTTAAGTTATCTATTTGAAGTCAGTGCACAGAAAAGGACGTACTGACACATCAAAAATATATGCGTGTTTTTTAAAACATTACTGCTATGGATGGCATCGGGGTTAGACTTTCTCCTATGTACACACTGAAGCAGATGTCCATGATAATGATAAACAATATATCACTCAATAGCTACTGAAAATGTAAATTATAAACTTCTTATGTAATAAATATAAGATAAATAACTTGTAGATATATAATCCCGAGTACAAAGACACAAAAAAGACCTCCAGAGGCTTTATACTATGGGTAAATCCCCGTTATGTTATTTACAAAACAAAATGACGTATCGAAAATAGACTCTCGATTAGCCGTCAAACTTGTTTGAAATGCTCCATCTGTAGGTTTGAAATGAGATTAAAAACTTCACTTACATATATTTCAAACTGTATTCACTAAACGGTAACCGCATCTTACGGAAGAAATTTATTTTTAAATTTGTAACACTAAAGAGTTTGCATTCCGTAATGAAAGCAACATCTAAATATAGCTTATAAAATAAACAATTTAAAACTGGCACAAAACGTTTTGTATTCGCTGTATTCTCGATAAAAAAAAATATCGATATAGAAATACGAAAAATGCACATTTTTAAATAGCACACTGAATTATGCATTTTAATTTTTATTGGTAATACACCTGATGCGTTTCAATGATAAAGCATTCGAAATCGTAAAATGATACAAGGCTACAATATCTGCGATCTACAATGTACCTTATTTCTTCGCACATAGAGCTTAAATTAATTTAACCGTGTTCATAAAACTTAACAAAATATTGGCGTACAGAATTTTTCTTGAATCCCGCAAAGATTCCTATGTTGAGAATTGAGATGGTTATTCTTTTAAAAAGTGCTTTTTTATATTTACTGTTTTGCCCTGAGTTACTAAGAAAATACGACTTGATATAATTACAAAACGTTATTATAACACAGAATATATCATACACCAGCAGTTATATATTCATAGTATTTACTTAAATATATAGAATATTAGTAAAGAATAATTATCACATTAACAAGAAAGTCGGAAGTCGTTGGATGCGGAAGACTGTATACTGTGGAAAGCATTAACGAAGGCCTATATCCAGCAGTGGCTAGACAAAGGATGATGTTAATGATGATGACGATGAAACGAGAAAGTTATTAGACTGAATTTGGATGCCTACAAAGGTAGAGGAAGACCGAAGTACAGATGTGTGAAAGAGGATATGTGTGAAGGCAATTCAGATATGATTGCTAATAGTAGTATGGAAGAATACTGTGTTGAAACCGTCGGAAGAAGATCAAGTTATGACTCAAGATGGGCTACTGGCTACGGTTATTTTTTTAAAAGTGCTACTTACTTAAGCGAAAAAAAGGTAACATGAATTTATTATTTTAAAGCCTAAGTTAGGTTTAAGTTTGCGTTTGATTTATTTATATATTTGCTGCTTGCTTGAATCCAGTAAAATATAAGACGTTTTCAGTTATAGAGCAACAATGTTGCAGTTTGCGACGCGCGGAATGTAGAGAAAAATGAATTATCTGAATTATAGATGATAAACGTTTTTTTTTATTTGAGAAAGGAAGTATGGATACAGTGACAGGCCACAATCTGGAAAAAGACACTTGGCCACACACAATGTAGTTTTTTTTTTAATTCCGCGCAAACGGATTCTCGGACCATAGCCAGTATGTAAATAAATTTAATTTAATGAATTATGTAGATCATCTTAAATAATTTATTTCTACGAACAAGTGACGCTACTGTAGTGAAGTTACATTTTTGGGTTTTTCCATTGTGTTGTAATCAGACTTAATCTAAGAAGTAATATGTTTAAATTTGGAATAAATAAAAATCCAGAGCGGTTATCTGTAACGTCTGAGTTTCATTTTGTTTTCATATTATATAAAGCCCAAACTTCTTTAACTTTGTTATGTAAGATTTCAGCAACTACGACAGAGATTTGAATAATTCTTTTTATATTAAATGGCCTTACATTTATGGCAGGTTTTAGGCTATATATTATAACGCTATTAAACTTAGGGAGAGATAAAGTTGGAGAATACTGTTATGCGAGAATGCTTTGAGGATGAATCTGCTTGGGCACAGTTAATTTATCAGTAGAATAAAAGTATATAAAAATAAAAAAAATTCAAGTATAGATTTAAAAATGGAATTTCTTATCAAAATTTAAATTTTTAACATCAGACCTACTTTAAAGTTGTTTCGAGGTGAGGGCATATCAGCCGTTCGTATGTCATGTTCGTATGATTACGCCGGAAATGTCGGGTCGGCACAAAAACTGTTCCATATCGCTGGTTGCGAGTCAAAACATCGCCGCTCGTTTACTGTTAGCCACCGAGGTGCCTTCAATCTGATCGTAAAATGTAACTTCTTTTTTTTATTTCATTCCTAAACTTACTTGTAAAACTTATTATTCACATAATATTGGAATATAATTGATTTCCTGTTTCCTGCCGCGCACTGCCGCATTGAGGAATGGTCTGTCCTTGGCGGTATTTCCAAACCAATACTTAGGTTACTTCAAGAAGCGAGCGAACCTCTCCCGCAGGCCGGCATCACATCTGTGATTCATTTAGTATTGAGGATATCTATGGGCGTAGATGATTACCCTTGTGATTCATTTGCCCCCTTCTCTTATAAAAATAATCTGTTTCCATTGCTCAACATGTTACGTAACTTTCCTTAGTTTTGACAAAACACAAGCAATTTTGCACAGTCGCTAATATGTTAACTAATTTAAATACAAAACGACAAAATATCCTTAAATCGGACCCATTAAGTCGGACACTATACTAGATATATGAGTAGTATTAATTTAGTCATAAATGTAGTATGTTTATAAATGGAAACATTATGCGTAACTGTATGATATAGTTTACTTAATACAAGTACTTCGTATGAGTAAAAATCGATATGCACATATATATAATATATAAAATGAACACAGATTAAAAACAAATCTCTTTTTTTGTTAATTAAATGAATATTCCATGATTGCGCAGATATAAATTGACACTTATTTTTTTTTAATTTCGAACTAATTTCTTTGTTAATTAAAAAAATGAAATTCTAAAATAGAATTATACATTTCACGTGTCCATAAAAATCATTCTATGTACTTCTTGTAAATGTTCTTAGAAACTATTGTATAATATTTTAAGTGTAATACAAAATAAATTTAAAAAACTGGGAGCTCATTAAAATTGAAAAAAAAACACCTAATATGCTTACTAAAATGTAAACTGATAAAAACCATAATGGCATTTAAACAATAGGAAATTGTACTCTAAATTATTAACACACCGCAACAGTTTTCTGTGAATAAATTAAAAAAAAAAAGATTACATTTAGTTTATGATATATATTACCAGCATGTTACACCAGAGTCAAAAAAAAACTAAATTTAATCACATTCGAAAAATTCTTTCGAGATATAAAGATAATACACGATTTAAAGAGTATCCGGGAACCGTTATTTCTTTCATTACAAATCTATTTTGTACAAGCACCTTTTATATTAATGCTACACTTGTTATATAGATGGAATTATAATATTAAATGGCTTTATCACTGCCCCGCGTCACTCTCCATCTTGTAACTTTTAACTTGGACCTAGATGCATTTCATTATGACTTGTATTAATAGCGTCAGCAAAATATATGTAACCTCCATGGTGAAAACATAAATACTTCTTGGTGTTGTAACTGAACTCTTAATTGTTTTTTCAAAAGTTCAAATACGTAAATTATCATCCTGGTTTTAGGTGAGTGATTGTTTGATGTATAACGTGAAAAAAAAATGCTGTTATCTAAAGCATAAGACTTAGATTAAATTTGACATATGACGTCAAGAAGCGAACGTACCTCTTTTTCAAAGGTCGGCAACGCATCTGTAATTCCTCTGGTATTGCGGATGTTCATGGGCTCCGATGATCACCTCGTGATGTCGGCGCTCGTTTATCCCCTCCTCTTATAAAAAGAGAAATTGAAGTTACACACTTAATTTTTGAAACGTAATCGTAATTAATGTGTTTATGTTATGTCACCGTTCATTTTTTTTTGTGTAATAATCAGTATAGTAAGTAACCTGCAATGTGTTGCTAACTGAAATATTTAATTCACTGTTTCATCGAGTAAAGGTCAAAATGTCAAATTTATGTTAAAATTATATTTTGTTTTTAATTGATTACGTCCAACGTGTCAGTCAAGTACAACTTGTTTGTTTTTATTTTAAGGATTTTCCTGTTTTGAAATAAGTGTGAAGATAAAAATAGTTTTGCTGTCGGTACGTGCATCAGAGAATTATCACGGTTGAATCAACGTGTATATGTGTGCATTGATGAATACGAAACTGCGAATGTAGTTGTATGTTTCCTGTAATTAAAATGTACTTTATTATATTTATTACTTAGGGATTTACAATATGTTTGTCGTGTGCTTCTAAGAAAACTGTACAGTCTTACTTTCTACTGGCAATTACCTGTGTTTGTTTTATTAATCTTTGATATGGGTGCGTCATTCTCTTGACCATTTATAACTGACACCTATGTTATGTGTCTCGATTCTTGGCCCTCTACAACTAGTTACCTCAGTAGTCACTCAGAAATCATCATGCCTTAAATGAAATAATTTCGCTATATTCTTAACGTATAATCTCCTTATACATGATAGAGTCAAATAATTCGATTACATCACACGATTGTAGTAAAAAAAATTCGGATGATAGGAGATTGAGATGATGGGCACGTTACTAACAAGATGATAAGATTAAATGTCGCTAGCTTTAAACTTTGTAGAGGAAGACTGATAAATGTGTGGATGGATTGTGCGAAAGACGATATGTGTACAAACTGTGTGTGAGTTCAGACATGACAGTTGACAATGATGTATGGAAGAGTTGTACATACAGTGCTTATCTTTCGTAAGATAAAGAGCAGGTTGATGATGATGATGATGATAGTGTAGTAAAAAGTTTATTGTCAAATATTACTAGAAGACAGCCTTAGGACTTAGGTATGCTTGAATTTTACTTGAAGTAGAACTCTGTGTAGACTACTAAAGACGTTTTGATAGCTTTATAGTGTTTGAAAACATACATCAACACAAGCATGTTCTGACATTCTTTAAAATACGCCTTGTTTTGCGTAACAACACGAAAAGGATGCACATACATTTTTGATATGTGTAAGAATGGGACGGAGGCCATTCGTCGCTGTCTCAAGGCAAACAACGTTTACTTACAGTCGCTTTTCCAACAATACAAATTAGTTGTATATACTATAGTTAGCTTCTAAGGACTAAACGTCTGTGCCCAGCACCGTGTCTCCGCGTGTTGGTTCAATATGCAGCTGTTTTCTCGATTTCCAATTATTGAAAATTATTTCTTTTATTACATCTCCTAGTACGCCTGAATTAACTAGATAGGGGAAAATTAATCTTTTCATTAATCACTACCAAGTATAATTTTTAAATTGGCAGATTTTTTTCAACTTACTAATATTTCTTTTAGCACTCCAACTACGCTCGTCTTGTGCTAGGATATAGTCGACGACATTAGTCGAATGGTAGGATTCGAACTCTCGATTACGTGATCGGAAATCCGTAACCTTAACCATTAGGCTAATGGCGCTTTTATGCTACTGATGACTGAATGATTGACATGCGATGTAATTACTGACCTATCTATATTTAACATATCCCAAACTTATTACATACTAGCTGTTGCTGGCGACTTCGTAAACCTGTAATTAAAAAAAAATCATTAGACTATTAGATTCTATTAGAGTAAGTGCTGGTTCTGTGCCATATGTTAAAGAGATCTGTTGACCTGTTTTAGAGATACGTGATAACATCCATCCATACAAACTTTCGCATTTATAATATACGTATGATTAAATTTGGAGGCTTAACTCATTATGTAAACGACACAGCACAGACAAGTGGTCTTCAGACTACCAGGACCTGAGATGGTAAAAGATTTCCTTAAAATATATCTTTGTATATGTGTGTAGTTTGCGAGAGAAACAAAAAAAAACACTTGTTTATTCACTCATAAATTATAAGGTTTAATTTCCTCACATTAAGTTGCATAATAAGGGCAGTTGTGTTAAATTGGGGTCAGCAGAACTCGTTTCGCGACCCGCCTTGACGTCGAATAACATCGGAACTGTACTTTGTATGCATTTCAATCCAATATGCGATCGTATAACAAGTTCTGCTTTTATATGAACTTATAAATTGTTTATAATATTCGTCAGTTTGTAATTTAACTGACACGAAGGTAGTACATAATATGTCAGATAGAACAATCACTTTAACCACTAAATTAAATTTATTAAAGATACTAGGTACGAGGAAGTAAGATTTCTGAGGCGCCAATAGTCTAACGGTTAAAGGGAACTACCGATCTAGTGGTCGTGGGTTCGAATCCTACACTTCGACAGTCGTGAACCATATCTTAATACAAGCTTTTTTAAGCTGTATTTAATGTTAGTTAATTAACAAAAGTGTACTAATATATTTAATTTAAAAAAAAAAACAAGTAATTGGTCAATTAATACTTTCGTATAACATTTCACTGAACTACTTATAAAAACGGCTTAACTCAAGTGTCAATCGGTGTAGGTAACGACTAGTTTCGGACCCGTCGGGGGTCCTTCATCAGGGTGCCAAGCGCACCGCTGCCGCGAGTACAGCCCTATAGTTCACTCACCCTGATGAAGGACTCCCGACGGGTCCGAAACTAGTCGGTACATACTCCGATCTACACTTGAGTTAAGCCGTTTTTATTAGTAGTTAAGTAATTGTTCAATCAGTTTTGTTAGTGTTTATAGTTATCTTAGTCTGAGTGTGAACATGTCTGTTTATATTCGTTTGCGAGTGTAAATTAATAAAGGAAGCGGTCCCCGCCTCTCGTATTATTGTTTTTGACAGCGATTTGTTACGTTACCTTTTTATTTGCGTTATATTGCGAACGATCCCTTATCTTAACACACATTTGTCTCCGAGTATTTCGAATTCCTAATAAAAGCTTCAGTTAATTTTCTTATAAATGTTACGTCCAATCTTAATTAACAATCTTAATTTTATTGAGTACACAATTGAATTTACAATTTCGAAGACAGAAGAACTAAAAAGGCGATGTTTATTTGTTTTTTTAAAACAACGTCTACACAAATTTTGATTATTTTAAAATAGTGTCAGCCATTTAACAACACTAGTAGATTTTATATTCTTAAATGTTATTGAGTCTGTGCCATTAGTCAATGACTGATGGATGAGGTTAATTTGGCGCGGCTTTCTGACAGGGTGACAAGATCACGCTTGTTGTTCGTTATTTTGTGTTATTTATATAAATTACAGTCAAATGTAATTCATCGTATAAATGGTGCATTACAATAGAAATGGATTTATATAGGGTTTTTTTTTAATTTTCGAAGCGATTAAATGTTTATGGTAAGTCTAGCAATGCATGACTTATGTCAGTATCTGACAGTACACCGTGACGTCCTGCGCACCGACCATAGACAACGTTCTATTAAAATGCAGACCATAAAGCTTTTTGACCATTAATGTACATACAAATTGATGTTAATCACCCACTACCTTGATAATAGACAAATCACATTTCCGTCAACAAAAAGACGAAATTTATAAAAACAAAATTCTATTTTTAATTACGGGCTGCAAAGAATGTCATTGCCATTAATAAAATTAAAATACCTCTGAATTAATAATAATATTTGTGTGAAGTAAAGTATTGCAATTGCTAGAGTAATAAAATTTGAAATGTAATTTATTAATTTTCAGGAACATAAAGTCCGATACTAATGGACTTCCCTCACAAGTTACAATAATATATTTAATAGCTAAAGATGCGCGCGCGCATGAATGCATTTTACACCTACCGTTACCAACCGCAATAAAATTGCTTAATAAACCTACATATTTTAATCGTATTCAATGGAAATGAGAAATAATAAAAACACATTTCACCGACTGACAATTTCATAATTGTTAATAGATTTCTTTTGAAAACTTTCTATGTTTTAATTGAGATATATTTATTTTCAAAAAGTTGCCCAACCAACGACCGCGTGGTACGTGTTTGAAGGTTCCGTCTAATTGTACTCATACCAAAGTAACACAAAGCTTTCATAAAATGTATTTTATGTACAATAAAGCAACCGTAAGACAATACAGTAACAAGGTAACAGTTAAAACCTTCAGGGTTTTGAAGAATAAAAAAACATATTCTTGAATACTGTTACTAGATCAATTAACGCCATCATAGACCTGTCATTTTCCCTACAACCGGTCGTCATAGTATATCTGAACTCACATATTTCTTACGAATACTCTTTCATAAAATTCTACCACGCCATTGTTCTTCCCCTACCTTTATAGTCATACATTCAATCTTATCATCTTCTTATTTATGTACTTATCATCTCTTAACATAACATGTCCATACCACGATAACCTTTCGAATTTATATTTCTTTTTACTAGATCGATTAAAGTGTTAATTCAAAAGTGATAAAAAGGTTAGCCCAACCTCCGTAATAACAATTAACAATAAACCTTATAAATTAACCATTTCACGTAGCCGATGCGGTGTTGTCCGTGTTGGCCACAATTTAATTTAGCGGGGTGTGGCCGGTGTATTTTTAAAAATCTCTTCATCGGACTGATTAAAAAAATACAACGCGTTTAAATGACGCTATGCATTCTTTCTTTTATATTCTTAAAAATACCTAAAGATATATACTAGCTATTATTAAATCTTCATCCATTTATAGTAATATATATAATAGTCCTATTTTATAGTAATTTTGGAATATCACTGTTTTCTCTTCATGTTGTCTACCTTTTTTTTTGCTTCCGCGCAATGTTATTTTTGTATAATATTTCTATTCGTGATGACCAGTCATTGGCTTTTTGACAATTGTGTATTTCAATTTAATGACTTTGTATTTGTAAGCTGTTGGTTATCCTTGTAAATAATAAATAAAAAAATAAAATAAATAAATATCTATTGTTGTATTTTACTTAGTTAAGTTTTTTCTTATAAAACTGTAATTATTTTATTGTCATTACATTCTTGAAGTATGTCCTCGCGCATTCCAAATTCGGTGACGAAAAACCAAGTTCAGAATAATCGGGACTTTTTTAACGCGTTCCAAGTTTAAATATGTAATTTTGTACATCACAAGTCGTTGTAACAGAAGTGTGTGAGGTCAGATATGACTGAGAGATGTTTGGAAGAGTAGTATATACTGTGCTGACCCTTTTTAAGGAAAAGGGCTGGTTGATGATGAAGACGTTATAGCAGTGTTAGGTTCCCGATTATTTCCCTTTTCCGTTGTATTTAAGTGGTATCGTAATTTCAGTTTTGTTTTTTGTATCAAGCTACGAACCGTGAACTTTTTTATTCTCTTACCTTGGCGAAATTTTATTAATTGCTCTATTTCGATTAACAGCCACTAATTAAGGTTACGAATACATCGATTCGCTTACATCGATATAGCAAGGTTACGAATGCCGGTCGCTGAGAGAAAGTGCAGGGTAAAATGCCCTGTAGTCGACACTGACTTTTCGACTGGCATTGATTGAAGTCTGTTGATATTGAATAAAGGGTAAAGGTTTAGTGTTGAACTTTTTTATTTTATTTATCACTTCATACTCTTAATTACGCAGATTTTTTTTACACATTGCACATTAATCTTTTTTGGAATAAGGTTTTGTTAATTCTTTTAGCATTACAATTAAGCTCTAGGCTTGTGCTAGGGATATGGTTTACAAGTCGAATGGCGAGATTCGAACTCTTGACCACGTGATCGGATATTCGTACCTTAACCATTAAGCTATTGGCGCTCCAAATATGAAGTATTTTTATGAATGAAATATTGTTTTTTTTTAGGTTAATTTAAACGAAATATTACGTCATAATATTATTTATTGATACAACTTGATTTTCTAGTTTATTTATAATATCTTTTCAGTAGAGATGTAATAAACCATATTGCTTATAAGTCGTACAGTTCGCGAGCCGGATTTGTTCGTGTGTCGGAACGCTATCGAGGCCGGGCGACCCGCCCGCTTCGTTCACAACTCCTACCACTTTGCATAGACAGCGCCTTGCAACTGTATTTACTTAGAATATGTTTCTTTTTGTTTATTATATAAGTGGTACCAGTAACCGACCAGCGTTTAGTCATCGCTGTACACGTATAGAAACAAAAGAGGTATATTAACATCGTATCGAATGTAAATTCATAAAATCTACTCGCCCATAAATGTTACTGGCGATATTGTTATTCGACTTGAAAAGAATATAGTAATAAAATATTTTAAAGGTTAAGAAAAGATCCAAGCGATATGAGAGACTATTGCATGAAGTTCAAGTATTGGTTTGCCTATTTTTTTTTTTTTTTATAATATACGTCCACACAACAGATGCCTGTCGTAGTGTTCTGTAAGTCGTACTTATTGAGTAGCCTACACGTGCAGTAACATTGTTATATCGTCACTTATAAAATACTCAACAAGTGGTCTAACAAAGCCGAGTGAGTCGTCTAATGCATGCAAACAACATATTTTTCCTCCGCATATTTTCAATGCATACAATAAAACAATGCACATAAAAATGTGCATCGAACTAGTTTTTTTTTTTTTATAAAGGGAAAAAACAACTTTATGCGCATAAACAGCAATGGGTACTAGGAAACCCGCATAGGACGCACGTGCCAATCTGCTTGTTCAACTACTGTCCATTTTACCCTACGTATCAATACAAACCAACTTTGGACTTTGAACTCGTCTACTCGTTCTATTGTAGTAATCGATGTATAAAGTACAAACCAGACTGGTCTATTCTATTCTATAAACCCACAAGTTATGAGTTAGTACCATCTGACGTTGACCTCTATTTATCCTGTTCTTTTAAGTCTTAAATAACAGTTACCTTTTAAATTAAATTGTTTCTACATTACTCATTAGAACATAGAGGACCTATGATATTTTAAAGAAATAAATTCATATGAATATTGTCAGAGTTTTCAACACCGTGAACGTAACCAAAAAGTGATGTATGAGATTTAAATTAACAATCGAAACTATATTTTTTTAGTATAGTACAAATCTAGGACTTATATTGTCGGAGGCCAAGACAAACTACAGGCGTTATTCTAGTTATTTTTTCTAAGTATAGTACAATTTTATTAGTTACCTAAGCGAAGTTCAGGTCGGGGAAGATGTATTACCTTAACTGTCAACACACTTTGGAAAACCGACAAAAAGCGCAAAGCGAACGTGCGATCGGTCGCAGGAAAATTTTATTTACGACTTCGCCAACTCGTAAATCTATCGCAATCAATCATCCGATGGACACCGACGCGCTGTGGAAACACGTGCGCACAGATTTGACGATAAATTTGTAATCGATTCACACGATTATACACCTTAACACGTACGTGCTAGAGTTCATTATTATACGCTCTATATCTTATTATATTGTAAAAACTTTCGTCGCTGTTTACCTCCGTAAAATAACCAGTGTTAAATGGCCCTCATGGATCCGTAACAATTTCTATACTAGTAACGATTTCCTTAGCATAAGGTGATGTGAGGGATCAATGTATTTTGGTTGTCTAGTATGTGGTTACCCGGGTATTTTTTTCTGAACGGTTAATAACGCAGTAGATCACATACAACGGCCGGTACGATGATGTATTGCATTGCTATTATAAACAACGGGCCGTGCGGTAGTGTCATGTCAACACGGAAAACTGTTTTGTTCATATATAACTTG
This sequence comes from Papilio gigon, assembly GCA_027563995.1. Taxonomy (NCBI): domain Eukaryota; kingdom Metazoa; phylum Arthropoda; class Insecta; order Lepidoptera; family Papilionidae; genus Papilio; species Papilio gigon. Next base: position 3,989,329 of record JAODUI010000011.1, on the reverse strand, counting down.
GGTTATAAAATATTTAAAGATATTGATGATGTCGTATAACGTTACCGTACATCGAGTATAAGAAACTAACTGTAGTTTTATCGTGACCTTGAAAATGTGAAAATACAAATCCTTGGCAACGATCGTCGTCTGGTTTATATCATAGACAACTTAATAAGTTTATTTTTTATTACGCACGGACGAAATAGCGTGCATAAGCTAATTAACTATATCCAGTACAAGATGTTAGTCTTAAAAAGTAAGATTAAAAAGGAAGTTAATGTATAAAAATATTATCTGTTTTCATTTAATAAAGAGAGTGTATACGGTACCCATTGAGCTGCACTTTCACTTTACGAGAGGTACGGAGCCTTGGCGTGTAGGGCAGGCTTTCATTCTCAATCAAAACATTAATATCTGTATAGTATTACAATCACGGTAAGTCGGTTACCAGCAGTTAGTGACTTTAAAAAATCCCGTGAAATATAGAAATGTCTCGGTCAACGAAAAACAAATTATCCTTTAACAAGCTTATCATATAAGCAAATTAGGGGAAGTTTGAACATAGCACCAGTGATAGATAAAATGAGAAGCAAAAGTTTAACGTGGCATGGACATGTTATACGAAGAAATGAACACATAAATAAGGTGATGAGGTTGAATGTTGCTGACTACAAAGGTAGAGTAAGACCGTAGGTGTGGATGGATTGTGTGAAACAGGATATGCGTAAGAAGTGTGCGAGTTTAGATATGAGCTGGCAGATATGTATGGAAGAGTACATGCTGTGTCGACCCTTTACTGGTAAAAAGGCAGGTTGATGATGTAATCTGTATTATATAACGATACGTTTTTGTTAACGTGTTTCGGCAGTGAAACCTCACGTTTAGTCCGTCATAGATGCAATTGAAGACTCTCTCTGTGAATAACGAGTTATCAATACTGCTCTATGTGTGTGTATTTTAATTAACTATAGATCGTAGCGGTAGGGGCAAGAATCTGTCACTTGCGACCCTCTTCCCCGCGCGGCCGCGACTTAATGACTTTTTTATAACCAGATATAATGACATTATTGCCTCTTAATCAACTCAATGTGGGGGCTTTAAATTATAATTGTGATCCTGTCAGTTGCAACATAAACAGTCAACTTTTTTGCGGGAGTAACCGACCTTTACAAGTTTTTAGGGCCGCTTAGGCCGCGCTCATATCTGAGTTATTGCGCGAAAACATCTTGCATAATGTTTCATTTTTTACTTTCCGTTTTATAACTTGTTGTGTCGATTGTCTAGTTGTGCGAACTTTGATACGTCGGTCGCGGGTTCGAATTTAAAATAAACAAATCGAGGTAAACACTATATCACTTATAAAACGGCTTAACTCACGTGCAACTCGGTGTTAGTACCGTAGGTAAACACTAATTTACTTTTAAATTCTTTTACATAACTGCTCCCATATTGATAACATTGTGTAGTCAAATTCAATAGAAATTAGAAATTATATTTACATATCACTGACTGACAATGTTATTTATTATCTATGGATTTATTTTTAACGTTTCAATATTTAATTTATGATGTAGGCATGTCTGTTTTTAATAAGTCTATGATTGCAGTCTTTTAATTATTTTACAAAGTCACTTCCAATGAATTCGATTTCATGTATGTGAGTTTTTGAAACACAATGACAAAAAAGATACGAATTTATCTTAATTTTTTTTTAACTATGTACTGGATTATAAATATTGCCAGTAACTTTCGTTTATTAAAAAGTTTGTATACTGTGTTCACTTCTTTAGTATAACGAAATGTCACCACGTGCATTTTAATGAACCATTCAGGGTCTGTTATCACACACTAGCTTACGATGCAATAGTATGCACTAAAACCTTGAACTGTTAACCGTGGGATTCCACTGTCGAATTAATCCTACATACATTAACATATTAAGAGAAAACTTGTAACCTTTGTCTCATATAGGACTTAGATTTAAAACTGTACAAAAGTATGACAGTGTGACAACCTACGTCCAGTCGATATTTGTTTAATAAATTTGTTTTTTTACATACTGTCAAAAAATTAATGAAGTAAACGTGAAATAAATCATTTAGTTGACAGCGTTTTTCTTTATAATTGGCCAGTCGCAACTTTCGAAAACGTTCTTTTTTTCAAAAAAAAAAAATGTTAACCGTGACATGTTCAGTAATAATATAAAAGTCATCAGACAACTTCATTGATCTATAGTAATTGCAGTTGAAATCTCTAGAGACTTTTACATTGTGACTGGCTGGTTTGAAACTTTTGACATTCTTTTTTTAACTGTCAGAAAAATCAAACGTTCAAAATTGGAACAAATCTCAGTGCGGCGCGCTGCCGGCTACATAAGTAGGAAGTCCCGATTAAAGCCGTAATGTGCTCAAGTGACGTTTGCTTGTTGTTAAACCACCACCACTACAACATGACCCGCGACCGCTCCCGGCGCGCTCGGCGCGCGGACCACTGCGGGTAAGGCGCTCGCGGTCATAGGAGTCTTTGTTATCTGGTGGATATATTGGCTCGATTGGCCGGCCGGATGCTTACTCAAGACGGTCGCCGTGTGCCTCTAGTGTTTGTAGGTTAGTGCTCATAGAGTTTTTGTCGGTTGCAGCAACTTTACGTCACTACGCACGACGCTGGCTCCGCTTCCGTGGATTAATCATTTCAATTCCGCGCTCGATCATTTTCCATTGTTGAATAAAAAAAAACTTACGTCCACCGACAAAATATATGTTGTATATACAGGAATTGATATTATTATGTGGAAATATGTCTACTATACCGCTGTGGTCAGTCATAACCGCTTTCTTGAGTCAAGGGTTCGATGTCTTTTCGCATTATACATTAGTAATTTTCCGTAAGATTTAATTTATACACAGATGATAGACAGAATATTATTTATTTGTAAAAGGCATGAGTTTAATTATATTAAATATGGATATGAAAACTAGTTTTCGTCTGCTTTTATTTCGAAACTTTAGTTATTTCTTAATTTCATCTTAAGTGACAACAGGGTCGTCGTCTCAATGGTCGCAGCTTTAAAAATTTTACGTTATCGATTCTTCAAGAAATATGATTTTATTTATGACGTACATTAGTAAACATACAGGTGGCAAGTGTATACAAAAATATACGGGTCGTGATCTAATACTATTAGCAAAATAAAACATAACCTCACTAGATAAAGGTAACCGTCGGTTTACGAAATTAGCTTCATAGCCATCACATTTAAGCAATAAGTTATTCTTGATGTGTCTGAACACGCTCATAAATCATAGTCACAAGTACACCAACAGTTAAAAAAAAAACTATTTACAAGTTAGAAATCAACAAGTCGTTTCTAATGGATGTGGCATTTATTATTTCAGAAGTTTAAAGTACAAAATTCTAAGTTATATTATATTAAGAATTGTACAGGGTTTCATAATAACTTTTATCGATTGTAATATAAACTAACTTATGTCCGCGACTTCGTGCAGAAATAAAAGAAAACTTAATTAGTATTAGTTTTATTCCGGACAATGTTGTAATCTGACAA
>JAODUI010000011.1:3957865-3973676 GCA_027563995.1 Papilio gigon | reverse complement strand
AATTACTCCGTTAGCGTGATTGCCGTGACCAAAGTGAGTCTTGCCTTAAGACATCAAGTCATCGCATTGCGCACGTCCCCCTCGATTGGCTTGAAACTAGTCGGCGCAGGCACTGTATGAATACTTAGTAAGTAGCCTTTTTTTTGTTAGATATCGTCTGTATTGTCATTTAACTTAATCAGCATCATCATCAGCAGCAGCCCTTGTCTGCCCACTACTGGACATAGACCTTCCCCAATGCCGTCCACGGTATGCAGTCCCCTTCCGCATGCAACCGCCTTCCGCACTAAGTCCCGGAAGGAGGTTAATTTGTCTAAATGACGTATCAAAATTCGACTGATAATTAGACATGCAACTTGTATGAAATCCATCTATAGGTTAGGAGACGGTTTGTTTACATTTGAATCAGTCTAACAAATAATCTATTATAGCGAACTAAAAGTGTTTCTCATTTGGTTTACATAAAACAAGTACCAAGTACCAGGGCAGCATAATAAAGCAGGCACCGAGATACAATCATTTTCCGTGGCCTTGCGCATGATTCATCGCCTATCGTATAATCAATACCAGCACAGCGCAGTCGAAGAGAATGTACGTCACATTTAGGGTTCAACATTAATATAGTAATGTAATTATCAATTCTATACCTTTGAACATAAGTTCCAAATTAAATTGATTTGTGTGGGGTTTTCGTTTTCGCCGAATTGTTTTTTTTCAACGTTTCTTTCCTTGACATGAAAACATTTCTACGAATTATTAATTGAATAAAGAATAATAATTGAAGTTTTTTTTGCTCTTCGGTCTTTGATAAATAGAAAAATACAAGCAAGTTGACTCATCACGAGAAGTATTATGAAATATGTTTGTGATACTGCAGAATGTAGTCTAAAATATGTCTAAGTAGATAATTTCAGATAAACTTTTAATGTTAATTTTTTGGTTGAATGAAAGGCAATAACATAGAAATTTGTTAGTTTTATTTTGCTATCATATACCCTTTGTAGCTTAACCTATTTTGAAGATTCAATTATGATTTGAAACTTCTTTAATCTATGAAGTACATATTCAATGACATGGTCATACTAAAACATAACGATTACCGTACCTTATGAGCCGTAATCCAACAAAATGTTGGCAAAAATTCCATTACATTAACCAATTTTCCATTATAACATTTTAACTTTCATTTTTGCGTGAGAACATAATATAAAGACTATAATCGAGTTAATGGAAATCGTTTTAAATTAAAACACACCATTAGCGGACACTGGCAATTAGTTGATCATTACTTAAACAGTGGCTAGGGAGAATATGGAATTATGTGTGAATATAATTTAATAGACTAAAACACGAGCAAAAACATAAAGCGCCAGTAACCTAATGGTTAAGGGTACCGACTACAGGTCTAGCAGTCGTGGACCGTACTAACACAAGTTACTCAAGCTTACCAGGAATGGTTACAAGAAATATTAATAAAATAACAAAAATCTACTAGTATTTTAATTTAAAAAAACAACTGTTCTAGGATTTTTTTTTAATCAAAGACAGTTTGTAACTAGCTGACGTCCGCGACTCCGTCTAGAATCTTATATTGCTCTATGTATTCTCGCTGACTATGTTCTAAATCTACGTCCAGTTCCATTCGGATCCAAGAAGCCGTTTGTACACCTTCTAACAAATATTTCAACTTTCCAATTTATAGTATTAGTAAGATTTCATCAATTGCGACGTTGGAATTTATTTACATTTTTTTATAAACAAGTAATCAATGAAAAACTATCTCATAATCTTACAACTTGCATTTCAAATGTTTTTAAAAATCTTAATTAACTTATAAAAATATATTTTCATTCATCAACAGATGAAAGAATAAAGTCATGATTCAACCTGTTTCGTTACAACTATCATGAAAGTCATACATACTACTATCATACATGACTTCCTACTATCATCATCATCATCATCACCCTTGTCTGCCCACTGCTGGACATAGGCGTTCCCCAATGCATTCCACAGTATGCGGTCCTCCGCCTTCCGCATTCAACGACTTCCTGCCGTCCGCACTAAGTTGTCAGTCCACCTGGAGGGAGGGCGCCACATACTCCTGGTCTCTACTGGCCGCCGCGCCAACAACTTCCTACCCCACCTACAACTATATAACTTAAATATTAGCACAAAGATTTACTGTGGTTATATTCAATGAATAATTTCTTAAAACCAAGGCTGTACGCTAGTGGAACGCTTAAGAAAACTAGCTACAATATTACTTCATGGTTTAAAGTAGATAAGTAGATTTTATATAACTGTCCGTTAGAACCGGGCCAGTTTATCACGGCATTGTACGCTGTCCGTTTAAATGATTTGTAGGAAAATCCAACGCGGCACGACTGCCGTCTCACGCTTCACGCCGCGGCCCTCGCGTAAAACGTTGTAAGTTGACTTTTCAAGGATTTCCAATGTGGACCATTGGATCGTGTGCAACGTTGCGTTTTCTCACGTCGCACAATAAATGTCAAGAGTTCTATGCAATCTATAGATATAGTCAAGCTTATTAAACGATGATTCATACATTTTTTTTACCTAACAGTGTTTATCAGATGTTAGGTTTCGCAAGAATTTTCTATTTTACGTTCCTGACCAATCAACTATTGCTGGGAATTTATTGAAACTAAAAATAATTTACGTTCAGTCATCCTATAGATAAAGTAAATAGCTAAGCACGCGAACAATGGAAAAAAACAGAAAAAAAACACTGTCGCTACTACAAGAATCCCAGCATTATGTAGACAATCTTGAAAACAAACCTTTCATTAAAGTCGGGCCATTATATCAAAGAATTGTCACCGAAATTATTTCGGGCACTACATTCTTCTCACGGCCGGGCCGGCGGCGACTCCGAAATCTTACGAATTGTAACTAATTCGAAAATAATTATGTCGGACTACTTCCTTCAGACAAGAAAAACCACAATTGCTCAGTTGCGTGCCACATAGAAACAATGCTACGGAAAAAAAACATAGAAAAAAAATTACATCGTAGATATTGTTGGAGAAGCGACGCAAATTTTTCACACGCTATCCGAGTCTGGGTTCTTCGTTTTGCTACTACTCAGAGTAACAAGACACATGTAAATTAATTGTTGATAACTAACTGATACACACCTCGAAATGTCAATTTCTGGATTGATATGTCTTGGTCCTTTAGAGCCCACAAAAAAATCAGTAATTCACTGTCAACCACACCGGCCAAGTGTGGTTGGTTGATTTCCACTTTGAATATCGCAGACGTGCGAAGGCACTACGATGTCTACCTTCTTACGTGGCGGGATCGAACCTGGACGTCCGACATCGACGATCCCGGATACGATTAAGTGCTTTATCACTGTGCCATCGACGCTCTTATATCTTGTATTTTTAAATACGTTATTAACAAAAAAAACATTAATTAATTTGAAAATAAAATCATCTAGATTTGGTCTTTTGGAGTTCATATTTAAAAAAATTTAAGTGTATTAGTGCTGAAGGACGGACCGCATATTGTGGAAGGCATCGGGAAAGTCCTATGTCCAGCATTGGACAAAGGCTGATGATGATGATGTGTAAAATTAAAATCTTGGGTTATAACGTTCTCTTATGAATATGTATTAGCATTGCACTAATCTAGGAACAAGTTTAGATAACATTAAAACATAAATAACCTCTCGTACTTCTTCTTGTATTGAATACTTATTTACTAATTGGCGTACTGGAATTTAAATGATAACTTTACATTTAAATTCTATAAATGTCTCATATTAAATTGAAATTGTGAGCATTAAAGATAGACTGATATAAATTGATTAAAACTGTCGAAATGAAATGACTACAGATTAACATTTGATAACTGTGGGTCCTCGCTGTCGAAATAGGAATGCGAGGTACGTTTAAGAATACATTAATTAACATGTACATACATGAAAAACACAACAAATTTATTACTATGTAAAAAATGTGGTAAGAGGAGAACGAAAAGCGACCGTTCCTCTTTCTTAAAGACCGGCAGCGCATCTGTGGTTCTTCTTGTATATCAGATGTCTAGGCGTCGATGACCACCCTTGTGGTCCCGCCGCTCGTTTTCCCCCTTCTCTTATAAAAAAGGAGCCAAGCTTTAGAAGTTTTTGTTTGAAATATATTAAAAATATGATTGCATTATATCTAATATTCATGAGGAAATATTAGCAAAAATTATTGAAAGTAACTCCGAATCCTTGATCCGATTTCGGAGTCAATGTTCATAACCACTGGGCCATCGTTGTGATATTTATTGTGTTCTATAATTTAGTACGTGAACATGTCTCGTGTATCCGAGTATCGTATGGCGTTGTTTCGCTTCATTATTTTGCAATGAGACGCCTCAATCATTTACAGCAGTGGGGTTACGGGCTAATTTATTGCCTCTATTTCAATTATAACCCGCCTTATAAAATACTATTTCAATTCATAATCTAATCTTATATTTAACTGCATTCGTAAAGTAGTAGGGTAGTCAAGCGCTAGTTTACTGATAAAAAAAACGATGCAATATTAAAAGACGACTTTTGCATTGCTGTAATAACAGGGAAGGTTCAAACATAATGCATCCTAATTGTAATTGCCGAGTTAGCGGAGATTCTGCCGACCCCATCCGATGGGGTGTTGACAGGGTAACCAACAAGGCAGTTCATTTAACCATATGCCCTTTATTTATGACTTAATTTTATTCAAACATATTTCGGAGATTAACTAATATATTTAATATGTTTTCTAGTTTATAAAGTTATAAAAATAATTTAGATTAAATCGCATTACACGTATAAAGTCAAATTTCATTAATTAATTTTTAATGCGTTAGTTGTTATCCATTACAAGTATTAATTTATTCAAGAAATCTTTACACGTCTTGTTAGTTGACTGACGAAGATTATGAAGTATGGTAAATAACAGTTTGTTTATTTATTTATTGACCAGCTTTTTTTATATATTACAATAATTGTCGTGACGCGGCGGCGACTGAAAACGAAATTCATCTTAAACATATGTTCGTTCCACTTACGCATCAAATTTTTTACTGTCATTAATATTAATACGATGGTTTTAAATTAATTATCATTTTTAATTGAACTCCCAGCGCCTCATAAGAAAACGCATGACAATTGCAAGGAAATCGATGCAGCGACCATAAAGTCATGGTAAATAGGAATGTCTATTTTTTACTGGTCAAGATCAAACATTTATAAACCAAGTTAAACGATTCGTATGTTATTCGTACACAATAATAAGAAATTGTGTTTTTACATTAACATAAAGCAATTTGTTCTATGATGGAAATAAATCTAAAATTCTGTCTTTTTTTCTAAACGTGAACTCTCTGACGCGACTAATAGGTCTCATGGAATGATGTGATTTTTTTAGTTACTTCACGATTTATTTTTTTTAAGGGAATAGGGTAGACGATTCATATAATCACAAAGATAATCATCGACTTACCTGTGTGTTATTTAAAATTATTTCGGAATTGAGATTTATAATAGGAAATGGTTGTAATTTACGAAAAATCATGGTCAGCTTACAACCGCAAGTGATAAAGCATGAAACGGCTACAAAACAAGAAATACTGTCAAGGACTTTGCGCCTCCTGCATAATTCATAGCCGTGCTTTTGGCAGAACAAGCGTGTCAACACGGGATTGCTGTAAAAAGTTAACATTTCGTATCAAGACACATCCCCGATATACTATTGCTACATCACTATACAAACAATTACCGTTTCTTTTAATCTCTCGCTAATTGAATTCAACGTGTAAAGATTTGAATTAAGAACGCTTCTTTCGATATTTAAAATGTTAAACCGATGTCGACTCGGTGGGATGTCGTTCGGATAAAGATATTGATTGTCGTATTGAAACTTTTAATTCAAAGTTCAGAACACAATGTTACAACACTACAATAATGACAAACCATCGAATTCATTAGAAATGAGAAATTATTACAAACTATTCTAAACAATTTGCGGGAGGATAAACCGATGATCTAGTCTAGTTTGCGGGAGTATCCTGGATGAGGCGGCCGAGGACCGATTGACATGGCCATCTTTAAAGGGAGGAGAGCCTACACCCAGCAGTAGGCTATTATCACAGACTTATTAAAACAGACATGTTTATCTAATTAGTTAGTGATATGTAAATATAACCCTTATTTCTATTAAATAGGACTGTATATACAATGCTTCTTCTCTTCTTAAAATAGACATACTAGTGAAGTGGGTATGCTGTGTGAAATGAAAGGCACGCCGGGCAGAATAAAACTCTTGTTATCGACGTGCCAAATAAAATGCCGGGTATAATATTTTTGGTTAATTGCTGTATGCTTATATGAAATTGTAAAAAGCATATTGATAATCCATTTAGTATATAGATAATACAGTAGAGATTATGTTGAAAGCGTCATTGGGTCAATTAGTTATTTCGTTATTTTTTAAAATGAGACGAATTAAAAACCTCTTTCTGTTTGAAGTGACTTAAAAACTAAGAAAGCACTTAGTAACTCTGTTTTTTGGTTTTACTTTAAAGACATCTGTAATAAACAATAAATTTGTAAAGCTGTATTTTAATGTAAGAAAAAAATAAAATTGTCATTTAAGTACTTGCAATATTTAAATAATTTTGTTGTACGTATCTAAATCACCGACAAACCGAATCAATGCTTTTAAATATCGATAAAAATTCGTATGTAGTGACCGCTGCGGTACGCAAGAAAGTCGACATGCCCTTGCGTCAGTCGCAATAAAACTGTGTCGGCAAAGATAAAGACATTTCGCGGGCGCTGCGCGGGCTTTCACCGACACTTGCAAAAAGCTCCGACAACGGACGAGCTTTTTGCGGTTATACTAGTTTCACACCAGGGCAGAATAGTTACTACTTCTGCTTTTCTTTGATACACATCGATACTGTTTCGATTGTAAGTGTGCGACTATGGCAGCACTGCCACTGTCAAACAATACCGTCGCAGTATTCTCCCCTCGTGTGAATGTAACATTAGCGTTTGAACTTCGTCTCAAAAGTGAAGTTATTCAAAATGTTATTCGAGGTTTATTTTAGTTTTTATATAATAAACACAAGAACATTTAAAGTAAGAAAATTACAAACGAACGTAAAAATAAATAATACATTTGAATGTATTTAGATTTTAATAATTAATAAAATGAAGTACTTTTAATGATTTTAATATGAATTTCAAAAAGCTTATTAGATCATTTTTGTTATCTCATTTAACTGTATGAACGTCTTTAAAATAAAAATTAAGCTGTAATAAGACATCAATTATAGTCGAATTATTTATTTATTATTAGAATAATAGAAATATATCACTGGCCGACAATGTCTTTTATAGTCTATGGAATTAGAACATTTTAGTATTTACATTATTGATACAGACGTGTTTGTTTTTAATAAGTCTATAAACTGCTTATTAAGGTAAAATTGTTTGGATAACTTTAAAACATCATGTTACTATCGAGTTTAATATGTTTATAGTAATTAATAGTAAAATTCAAGGCAGTATAAGTCCTAAGATAGGAGAAGACCATTAAATTCATTTATTTTATTAATACTAAGAACTATTTGACTACTTGATGCGACCATAAAGTGTTACATTGTAACATCAAGTGAACTCTAGTGATGTCGGCGAGAAACAAAAAAATGTTATCAAGACGTCATTAGACATATCGATAAGCGATTTGTCATTCGAAGAATGAGACGCTTTCTTTTGTTTAATCTCTCAATTAACTTCCCTTAAGATCAACAACCTGTTCTTTTCCCTATCAGGTCGGCACAGTATATACTTCATACATACAGCAGTCATATCTGAACTCAGAAACTTCGCATATCCTCTTTCATACAATCCAGCAACCTTAGGTCTTCCTCTACCTTTATACCCATTCAATCTCGTCGCCTTGTTTATGTGCTTATCATCTCTTCTCTTAAGATATACTCTATTTATAATGTCAATAATTCCCCGTCTGCCTTTAAGAAATTGGAAACTAGGAATGTATCTGTGTACTCGAATTTTCGTATGTTTTTAATTTCTTTTTCGACTTTTGACGGGAACGTTAGTCACTGAAGCCACTGACTAGAAATATATACTTTTATTGACTACTTTTTTTTTAATTAGGAGTAATTATTCCGGTACTGTAGTCTTCATTTTGTCTAATAAGTATTCGAGTAGAATTTTTAATATTGAAGCGATCTCCTAACTGTGGGTGTCAACTGACGAAAGACCTATACTATAAAAATAAAATGTTTATTGACATGTTTCTCGGCAGTAAAAACACACGGTTCGATGGCAAAATCTTTTGATATTAAAGCATGGCAACGATGGTCACTTGCCAAACGGCGACCGCCAGCTGAGGAGATTGATTGATGATAAACAATAATTTTGCTCAACACCTGTTCAGACTTGGTCGCGTACCGTTTGTTACGTCCACACAGATATTATCTTAATTAGTACATTTAAAACACATGCTGTAGATAAAATATGTTTAAGAGATATTGATAATTATTAAAACAAGAAATAAGTTTGCGGGTACCTTGTATCCATTCTGCCTGTAACTATTGTAATCTACTGTTAATACTAGTACGATAGATTAGAGGTTAAATTATACTATACCCACTCAATTATGACCCAACATGACCTTCACCAAGAAAGGTCTTATCACTATACTTCTCAGGACTCCAAGAGCGTCACATCCCTAATGCATCTGCTTTTTTTATAATCAGAGTCAAAATGCAACCGTATTCATGTATTTTCTTCAATACTCCTGCATTTTATATGACTATCTAGTCGCAAATAAGGATTGATATTTTGTTTAAATTGATTGTCATTTGTTTCACCTATCGAGTACCATCGCGTCCAATGTACTATATCACGACATGGTACACTCCCGTCGACAAGTTCCATCGATATGCTAAAACGCATCACTAATTATGTGATCACACAGATATCCGATACTTTGTACGCGTTGTGGAGCCAGCGATATTAATGTATAGCTTATGTTCAGCATAACTTATTCATGCATAATTTTATTCCATTTACAATTCTTGGTAAGATTTATTAATGACAGAATGCTTCTTTTTTTCATAAACACCTGTTATTAGATATGGCTTTGTACTTTTTTTGTTGTTAAAAGAGTTTTTAATGTATTAGTAGAAAACTAGATTTCTGTAAATATGATGGTAGGGTTAGTATTGAAATTAGTTTTGGGATTTACAACATTAATGCTTCTAACAGCAGTACTACTAGGCACTTTTATAGACTTTAAAAAAACTTTCGTAACTTTTCTAGACTTATTGTACCACTCTTGTCTTGCAAACATTGAATATTCCGTTTCAATATTACTATGAAAGGATTTGGGCAGACCTATATCCAATTGTAAGCAGTATAGGCTAATGGTGATGGTGATAAAGCTTGGATGGAAGAGTTAACAAACGCAACAATACATATCCAAGCAATTTGTTTAGACATGTTAAGTTTCAGTTTTTTTTCTCAGCAATATTTTCTACTTTAGTATTCGTGTAGTTGAAGAAAAAAAAATGTAAAAAGTATATATGTTAACTTTTTTAAAAATGTATGCCACTAATAGTCACTGGCAACCTTTACGCACGTCACTTTGACAAAAGAAAGATAATTTCAAAAAACGAAGGAGTCTCCACATCATTCAGTGTCCGGCCGCGGCATGCAGTTTTGTACGAGCTACCGTTTTTTTTTTTAAACGCAAAGAACCGCGTCATGCGCTATCGGCCAGCATTAATATTAATAACTTTTTAATTTATTATTTATAGGTTCCCTGAGCCATTCACAAATTGAGTCGTTCGGAAAGCCATGATTGATGTTTTTAGATATTACAACTTTAATGAAGAATATCTTGGCGTAATTAATATTGGTGGTTGCAAAATACTTATAGTCTTTTTATGAAAAAAAAGCTGTTATTATTATTGCAATAATTATAATTCTTTTTTAATTTTAATTTCATATCATACAATTATATGTCAATGTCTTTATTTATTAACATTTTTTTATAATAATGGATTATTATATTAATAACATTGTTATCGTTTTATACTTTTTTTGACAGTTCCGTTTCCTAAGATTGATTAACGTATAATAACAGATTTTCAATTATTTGTTACGACCAAAAATAAATTTAAATATATGTTTAGAAATATTTGATTTCGTATAATTTTGATCTAATGTATAGCCTAGTATAGAATGAAAAACCTAGAGCGCTCACATTCTAACGTGCACAATATTAGTATCATATTTTTGTGCTAGATGGCGTTGTTTTTATTAACGCCGTCACTTTAAAAGTTATGTCATTTTGAGATAGGTTAGAACATGGGCACGTAACGATCGGGTGCACGTACCGCATAAACCAGTCCATGGAAGTGGCGGAATAGTTGTATCCGCGAGGGCACCAAGTTTCTTGGTGCTATGCGGCTTATGTTCGATATTTCTTTGTACTCGCCGCCGCTGTATATATTGAATACCACCGTCCCGCACAGGTATCCCGCATACCGCCGCCCGACGGCGAACAGTGACGAAATGCCCGGCCCTCGACTCCACGTCGGTGGGAAAGCCAAGTAAATGGATTTAGTGCAAAAACCGAGTAATATCGTTATTGTCCTTTTAACTTACTTTATAAACTATCGTCTTTTTTTTTCTCTCTTTTCAATGTTATTTTAAGTCTGTCAGTGGCTAGAATAATAAACTTGGGTGCAACGATCGAGAATTTACAACTGCCTTGAGCTGTAAGAAACAGTTGCGTATCTTGATTTGTATTATAAACGTGACGTAACTTTTATTTATAGAGTACAGTAACTGTTGCACTCAGAGATCTTAAGTGATCACTAAGGGATTCTTTGTACAGGGTTAGAGAAAACTACACTATACGACGACTCATAGTGTAATAGTAAGTATTGTCTTACAGATATCATGACTGCGAATAAATGAATGAATATAAATGAATGATGTTTAATAACAGTCAGTTTTAAAGAGCTAGACGGCTCTTGATATCATTCAGCACCGGGAACACTGCCTGGAACAATACAGGCTACAAGACATTTTTTCTTAAATCACCGCGGATAAGACCTTGTTGTTAATTTAAACACATCCTCAATCAACAGAACTGTTCCTATAATAGTCATCGCAACTTAAATTGTTTATTACTAAATTTATAAATGCGATACTTGTTAAATTATTATTCTCTTTCCCGTTTCCGAATGTTATTCAACAAAGATATTTAAAGTTCATTTTGGGTTTGTAAATCTTTCCAGTTGAAATATAGTTTAGGTAAATAAATAACACAAAACAAAGGAAACGGGACGGTGTAGCGTGACCGACGAATGTACAGCCAGCAAAATAATGTTCTCCGCGGTAGTATAATTTCAATGCGGTTGTCGCTGGCATATGGTGCCGGCAGCCATTTTGTTTTATACTTTGTTTTTTTCTGGTAACACTGTAGCTTTTGTCATTCCGATGATAGCAGATGTATACTATAAAGTACCTAGGGACATTTGTTGTAACGAATGGTTTGCTTTTAAATTGTTTTCATTTGGGTTTTTCTTAATTGTGATATTTGAATTATTTTTTTTTTTCATTAAAATATTAGTAGATTTTTGTTAATTTACTAACATTTCTTGTCACCATTCATGGTAAGTCTTGTGTTAAGATATGGTCAACGACAATAGTTGAATGTTAGGATTCGAACCTACGACCTTTAGATCGGAAGACACGACGTATGTTAGGCTCTTAGCTAATTTGAATATGTATTAACGTGTTAAATATGAAACTGAAAAATATGAAAAGTGCATGAAAATATGTGTGATTGTTAAATATTACAAGCCATAACCTCCTAAGCGAGTGAGTCGAATGAATTGAATGCCAATAGAGTGAGTTAGGTAGGACGGGGTTAAGTTATATCTTGGCCTACGACCCGACTAATCGACGTGGGGTGAAATTGGAGGAGGAGATTAGTGATGTACGCATCTACGTCATATCAACTTATCGATGTTACCAAAAAAAATATTAAAATTCATTTATATAAAACATGGAAATATATCATAAAACATATTCTGCTAATAGTATAGTATATTAAAATGTATTTTGTTTAATCCATTTTAAATGTAATGAAGTGAATTAATCAAGGTTTAATGTATTTTTGTATTAAAATCAAAATCGTAATATTATTTTAAAAAAGAAACAAATGTACGTAAATAACACTAGCACTGATATTTATGTTAATATTGTAAAGGATAGATTAATTCATATCAACAAGTTTAATAATTACACAGTAAAAAAAAGTCTAATATATATTTAATTAAACTAAACCGATCATTAGGAATTGATTAAATTAGCTGCTTATTATATCTTATGAATATTATATTTTAAGCAAAATGTATTAATTATTAATTTAAAACATGTTTCAATAATTACCAATACCATTGTATCAATATTTATCAATTAAAATAATGTTTATGTCATTTATAATTAATTTATTTTTGTACAAAATAAGACTACTTCGTAATTACTGATGTTATAACTCAATAACGCAAATTAAATCAGATTCTTTTACGAAATTAATTTGTAACGAAATAAATGTATGAAATTTTAAAATTGAAAACCAGCTTCTTACCGTGACTTAGTTGAACTTATTGAATAACAATTAAACTTCACTACTACTACGATTTAGGGGCCTTCAAGAGAAGGGTGAATAGGCACTTACTAAACTAGCACGTACCATATTTTGACATCATCACTTGGCATCAGGTGGGATCGTGGTCAAGCGTTAGTTTAGAATTCATAAAAAAAATACAGTATTAAAAATACCATATCAATCTTTAATTAAAATTACAGTTGCCCGCGTCTTTGTCAACGTCGATTTAAAAAAATGGACCAAGTACCAACCACATACATCAGCTTCCAGTAAATTCCTGTTTAAACAAAAACATTAAAGACAGACAAACATCTGACAAATTGAATTCTCGTTGATATCATACCAAATACATCAGGAAGTTTTATTATTGCATGCCGACACTATTATTTTATGCTTTGTACAGATAGATGGCGCTTTGAATATAGTTAAGAAATTCTGTAGTGACAAAGATTACCAAACAAGAAAACATGATAATGAAAAATATTCAATAACTGGCTAACAATTTAAACCACAAACAAATTTCCTTCAATCAACATATTAAGACAGAATGTAGACCACATCTTGCGATGTTAATTTTATCGATGTATCGATGTCAAAGTGACATCACTAGTATTCGTAACGGGGTAGTAACGGCAGCCGGCAGCGCGCAGCCCGCACGTGGCTCCGCCCTCGCGCACGCTACACAGCCCCGCGTATATGTCACATGGCCCACTCTGTTTACTGATGTTGGGCTCGCCATGAAATATCGCTAGAACTACTTTTGAATATTTATTGCTAGGTATAAGTGGTCGCACAATCGAAATTCAAACATGTTTCGTAATTAATTTACTTTTAAATTCAATCTATCAATTAATTTTATTTACTTTTTTTACATTTTTATTTTTCACTGTGTGACTATAAGGAAATGATTTGTTATTACTTTGTCCTCGCGCGGTGGTCCGGGTGTGTTGCTCACTTAGTTATATATAATTGTTAAAACATCATCAGCTCTCTATACGTCCCCACCAAGGTGCTCGGAGCCTACCCTATTATTAGCGGTGACTAGGCCACAGTCAACCACGCTGGCCCAGTGCATGTTGGTTGACTTCACACGTATCTTAGAATTTCTGCTCCGATATGTGTAGGTTGCATCAGTATGTTTTCCTTCACCGTAAGAGCGTCGGATAATGTACATATGCAATTCGAAAATGGAAAAACACATTAGTACATGACGGGGATAGAACCTGGACAATGTCGAGTACGGTCCTGTCAAGCGCCTAGCAACTACGCCGCCGACGCTCAATTGTTAAAAGGACGCATGTAAATTAAAAAAAAAAACATTAATATTTATGGTTTCTCATTTAATTGACTGTTTAAAAAAACATGTCTTTCTGAGAATAAAGTCTTTAAAGCTAAATTTATTGTACACGTGAATTCAATTTCAGTAGAGCATTGGTCACTTTACTAAGATTATTTGTTTTAAAAAAAAAGATTAAATAAAGGTAGCATTTTTCTACATTGTTAGTGTTAAATCAAGCGTTCCTTAAAAAGCAGTATAAAGTTTTCGTTCCACGCACACAGATCACAATATTCTTTTATTAATAAACTGAAATAATATCAATTTAGTATAATTTGTAAAAAGAGTACTTATAATTAACAATTTAAAAACAAAACGAGCGTTCAATTGTTTACTTTATAATAAATAATTGAGTGATCAATCAACTAATCTGTCGGTTCAACTGCAGCACTCAAAATTGTTAAGTTATCACTATATGACTAACCTCTCTTACATATTAAGACGCCCAGTAGATGAAGTCCCTTTATTTTAATTGTATCGGCAAGATTTCGAAGATCGCCTTGTCAGAAGTGAAACACTCCAGATTGCGATATAGGTATTCAAAACTATGAACCATGTCTTAACAACGGCCTGGACAGGGACGTGCCGGAACGGGTATTAAGAAGCCTGAGAACTGTAAACGGTACGTAAAATCGGCGCCGATGCGAGCAGCGGCGACTAACGGTTGAATATAAACTCTGAGATTATTTTTTTCTATCAACCGTTCAAATTGTTATATTCTGTAAAATGTGTACTGTATGTTTGGACAATACATAAAAAAAAACAAGCTCTTTCAATCTAGTTTGTAATTACAAGAAAAATAAATAAATATAAATCTACTAATATTTTATTAGAAACAAAAGATATGTTCGGTTTCACACATAATTCATTTTCTCGGTAATAAACAATTACATTGTCAATTCGTTGTCACTATTCATTGTGATCTGCGTACCCGCATTATGCTGTAACGTACACATTGACCGTCAGAACCTTGAGAACTGATAAATCGCATTACCGCTTTACATAGAAATATGCCATGCGCATGCGCAACTTTATATTCTCGCACTAATTGACAAATTACTAGGACATGTAATCTAGGTTGTTAAATGACTTTGGCATATAATTATTATGTGCTATTTTTATACATATATTCATATATTGTTAAATTTCAGTGTCGTGGCTCTAATTAAAACATATTTTTCGGTTTTCCAAAGATGAAAATAGAAATATTGTCAGTTATTTGTTTAATTATGACAGCGCCTTGGCTCCAAAACTAGGTCGGCTTTATTTGAGATTAGCTGACCCCGCGAACTCTGTTTCGCCTTAAAGACCTTAATAAACAGATTTTTGAATTTATTAGGAAAACGATAAAAAAACATTTCCTTCTCGAAAAAAACGCTTGTATGGGAAATGGAAAAAGGCTATTTTAAGGCTTTCACGGGAGTTTTTGCAATTATTCTCACCTTTTAAACCTTCCCTAGACCTCCACGAACATTCCAAGACCAAAATAAGATAAATCCGTTCAGCCATTCTCGAGTTTTAGTGAGACTAACGATCAGTTAGTCATATCAGTTTTCACTTATATATATATCAGCCTTCAACCTATGTGCATAGTTCACACGTTCGCTGCGGCACCAATTTTTGCGTACTTTCCGTCCCTGCGGTACGAGGTGCTATCGGCCCGCTCCGTGACTAGACGTTAGTGCGACACGCGGTCCATTAGACCCCACCTTCTTTAACCATCCCCACTGAGTGAATGCCAAAATAATTAATG
>JAODUI010000011.1:3923986-3943435 GCA_027563995.1 Papilio gigon | reverse complement strand
TCTTTTCCCATTCGTTGCAACACTACTTCATTCCGAACTTTGTCTCTCCAGGATATCCTTAACATTCTTCTGTAAATCCACATTTCGAAAGCTTCGATCTTTTTGCACATGGCTTCTGTTAAAGTCCAAGCTTCGACGCCGTACAGAAGAATGGAGAAGATGTAGCAGCGTGCAAGACGGGTCCGAAGCTTCAAGTTTAAATTTTTATTACACAGGAGTTTCCTCATCTTTATAAAAGCTCCTCGCGCTTGTTCAATCCTGCAACTTATTTCCATTTGATGGTCAGCTTGATCATTAACAAAACAGCCTAAATACTTGTACTTGTGAACTTTTTCAAGTGTTTGGTTGGCACAGCACAAACTAGTATGCGGCGAAGACAACTTTGATACTATCATGTACTTGGTCTTCTTGATGTTGATATTAAGATCATATGTAGCACTAACGCACTGTACTTTGTTTAGTAGCAACTGTAAATCTTCGAGACTTGGAGCTATGAGTATCGTATCGTCTGCGTATCGGATGTTATTGATAATTTTTCCATTAATACTCAAGCCGACTTCCAGTGCGCCCAGCGCTTCGTCAAAAATCCTTTCGGAGTAGATGTTAAATAATAGTGGCGACAATATGCAGCCTTGCCGCACTCCTCTAGCGATATTTACTTCCTCTGTCATCTTGCCTTCGACACGCACACTCGCCCTTTGATTCCAGTAAAGATTTTTTATAAAATTTATGTCCTTATAGTCTAAATCAATGGTTTCCAAAATATTTATGAGTTTACTGTGTTTTACTCTATCGAAAGCTTTTTCATAGTCGATGAAACAAACGTACACGTCCTGATTAACGTCCCAACATCTTTGGACTAAGACTTGATAAGCAAATAGTGCGTCTCTTGATCCTAACCCGTTCCTGAAACCAAACTGGCAGTTTGACATCATGTTTTCACACTTTTTGTAGATTCGTTGGTGGATAACTTTAAGTAAAACCTTTAAAACATGACTCATTAACGAGATAGTTCGATATTCGTTACATCTTTTTGCATTTGGTACTTTAGGTAGAGTAACAAAAACAGACTTTAGCCAATCCGATGGAATATGCCCTGTGTTGTATATCGTGTTGAACAGTTTTATGAGTAATCCCAAATTGTTATATTCTAGCACCTTCAATAATTCTACTGGTACTTTATCCGGCCCAACAGATTTACCAGATTTAGATGTTTTAATTGCATAAGAAATCTCACTTGCGGTTATGGCTGGCCCAGAAAACTCCATGTCACTAGGAGATAATGGTTGCCTCTGATCTGAAAAGAGGCCATTAATATAGGCTTGCCATATTTTCAGTTTCTCTTGCACTGACATCGCATATTCACCATTATCATTAATCAAAACATGGATGTTCGAGTTCGTCTGCTTATCACCGACTATGTCTTTGACTTTCCTATACATATTAAATACATCGTATTTGGCTGCGGCTTGCTCCAATTCTTCACATTTCTCTGTCATCCATTTTTCTTTGGCTTCCTTTACCTTTTTGCGAATTTGCTTATTTATGTATTTATACTTATTGTTGTTCACACCCTTACAAATTCTTCTATCGTCAATAAGCTTTAATATATCTGATGTAACCCAACAGTTTCTTTTAGTTACCGGCTCTGTTTTTAAGATGCGCGAAAACAAGCTTCATTTCAAGCTAAACAAAACAACATTGTAAGCAATCAAGCACCGACAACCTAATAGTTAACAGTAAGGTTCCCGATCCTGTAGTCTAAAATTCGATCTCCCCTAATCTAATTATTTTGTAAACCATATCCTAGCTTTTGCTTAGCGCTTGGAGTGGTAAAAGAAAATATTTGTAAGTGAAGAAAAAAATGCTATTTTTTTTAAATTAAGATCGATTCCACACGAACATGGCAATGATGTGTTCGACACTGAACACATACTGATACTCGATAAGCCGTTAAGTATAAAGTAGGTAACATGGTCCAGAGTACCTCCATATGCAAATCTGACGCAATCTTGTAAGTCTAGTTAATCTCAACTTCAGTAACGATGTTGGTCAAACGTTGGTTTATTCAAAAACGACCTTGGAAGGTGAGAAGTAAATTTTTATTTACACTTTGATGGAACTTATTTTATGCTTAGAATTAGTAAGTTTTTTTTTTAAAAAAGTTTTAGAATTAATTTTTAGAGCCGTTTTTAGATCAATCGATTTTAACGTGTAACTAGCGCCATCTATTAATGGATAGCTACAATGCGTTACTTTTATTGATTAATTCTTAAAAGAACAATTAAACTGAACATGTAATTATAAACTATAGAATAAAGCATTAGAATTAAAGATTTCGACATCTACTATGACTAAGGTATTGAGCACAAGAAATGTGCGCTCTACAACCGACTTTATTGGCTTCTGTTATTGAGACTCATAGAATTATCATTGAAAGTGGTTCTATTTAAAGAACGAATTGCAAACGTAATTCTGTTTTACTTCCTACCTATATTTTAGCAGTAATTCTATAAACGTGTGAAATGGTAATATCACGTTACTTCAAATCCGTCTTACTAATTTACATTTATAACGTTAAAAAACAATTTTGATACTATCCAATTTAGTCGCATTATAATGACATATCTAAACTCGTAGGTGTAAATGGTAAGTACATGTTAGAATAATTTAATAATGAAATAATTAAATTGAAAAGCCTTCGGATACTTACACGGTACATTTTATAATACATTTTCTTTTGTTCTATTGGACACGCTCGATGAGGGACAGAGACAAATAAACAATAACTGTCTCTTTCACTTCGGAATGGCGTGTGTCAAATGGCAACTCCCACGGTGTTCCCGCAGAGACGGACTTCAATAAGATATTATGCAAAATAATACTATAAAGATACAGGTCTAATAAAACCTGTCAGCAACATTTTTTTCGTTCAAGTACGATGTGGGGGGCTTTCAAGAGTAGAGTGAATAGGCACTTACAGAACTAGCACGTACCATCTTTCGCCCTCATCATCACTTGACATCAGGTGGGATCGTGGTCAAGCATTACTTGAGTCTTTACAAATAAATCAGACATTTTTTAGGAAGTACTCCGGTATAGATACGAAATTTGCGTAAAATTCTGCTCTGTAAAATGATCAAATCACTTTCTACGCAATCTTACTGATTTCCGCTTTACAATTCGAGGGCAAAACAATTATAGAAATATTTCATATCTGTCCCAAAATATTTGTTAGGGGTTCAATAACATTACTACTGAGTTTTTAGGTGTTAACATAGACTTTAAGCTTTTGAGTGTAGTCCGGCCCTGTCGGTAGGCTAGCACGACATTGGGTTCATGCTAGCCGCTACATTCCTTGACAAACGGCTGGTTTGTCATGCACCACCTCCTGACACGACATTGTCCACCATTCTTAGTACTTATAAAATACTATTCAAATTAATTCCTTTTTATATCACAAGTATGTCATATATCATTTATTTAAATTACTTTTTACTGATATCTCATCACATTGAAATGTTTATCCCCAAATGGGTTAAATTCTACATTCATAAGACTTGGCAACGTGTAAAGAGAAATATGGGCTTCGAATAAAACTGAAAATTAAAAAAAAAAATCTTTTACTGCCGTTAGTCCGCGATATCCGTGCGTAATAAAAAAAAACTTTGTGTCTAGTATGTTATCTATCCAGCCAGTAATATATATCTATGCCAAGTTTGAACCAAATCAATTAAGCTGTACTTGTAACTAACCATTAGTTATAAGTAATTATTGTATAGCAAAATATATTGTAAGTATATCTAATTAAATGTATATCAATCCTAACAGTCGTCTAAAATGATTACAATCCGTTAATGAATACATCAGCTGGGACAATAAACGAGATGTTACCCACTAAACGTTTATTTAAATATCAAAACGAGCAGCCAATGAATTATTACAACGATTAACACAATAATAAAGCGACGCTGACAGATAAACATCTAGTTGGCGCCAATAAATCTATTTAGTTTGAGGCAAATTGTTTTTCCAATTAGCGCGCCATTCGCTTCGAGTGCGGCGGCCATCACTGAACTCAACGCTGCGTGACGTCAGTTCATGCCACTCGAAGCTAGATGGCGCTGTAAGAATCTAATAAGACAATAGATCGATGAACAATTTTTGATTATAATAATTCTTCTTATACGAATCATAATTCTAAAATAAAGAAAAATTATTCACAAATTTGTATAATTTGATGAAGTCTTTGTCTTTGTTTGACTATAACCCTGACTTAATTAATAGATCGATTTCTAACAACATACTAATAGACTGGCTACAGAAATACATGGGTCGACGTTTTTACATATTTTTAAAATAATATTCAAGTCGGTGCAATCTGTTCTTGGATTTGGCCGTATCAATAACCAATAGATGTACACGACAAATGTGCGTCAATTTGTGGCTACACAGCATTTATTATTGAGAGGAATCCGGGTCAATTTCCTGCAGCTTTCAGTGGAAATGTTTAGGCTAATCACCGTCGCGACTCGGCAATCAGAAAACTAGATTTCACAAAGTCTAGGCGTCCATCACAGGATAAGTAATGACTGGATAATATATGGTTACGTCGGAAATTCTGTCGCCAGTCTACTGTTAGCTTGTACGGACGTTATAATAGGAGGAGGTGGGAACTTGTTCATTCAAACTGTTAACATTTTTAATTTATATTGATAGAAAGATGAACGGAAAAACTGACATCCGTTACATGTCTGGACAGTTTTTTATTACCAGGAAACTGTCTGGGTTCCGGTGCGTTTCTCGAATATCTCGGAACCCTCATCAGTTGCACTCGACTATGGCCACCAGGGGGGGCTTTCAGTGGGTCGAACCCTATGTAACCCTGTCTTCCCAACTGTAGGCAGGGTATATTTCGAAGATTTCGCCCCCGTCCAAAATAAAAGGAAACTATCTTCTATTTTCTAAATAGAATGCGTTCAAATATTGAATATTTTAAACCGAATAGTAATTAACAATAAGGGCCAATTGCCTAATATTTAAGGGAACCTTATTCTATTCAAGTTGACGAGAGTTAGAATTCCGACATTCTTCAATTCCGACTATTATCGTGGATCATATCCAGCACTAGCCTGAGCTTGGAGTGGTAAAAGAAATATTAGTAAATTAACAAAAATCTGCTGATATAAAAATAAAAAATAAATAATCTGGCTAGTATAATTAATGTAAAAGTATCTATGGATTGTTGAATTGATGGTTATTACGTAATGAAACATTAAACACTAAAGTATACTAAGAAAAATAAGAGTTTGTCTCATTTCAATTTGAACTAAATTAATATTTTATTTTTTTGTGAAATCTAATTGAACGCTTGACCACGATCGCCACCCGATGCCAAGTGATGTTTAGTTAGTTTACCAACCCCATACTCCACTCCTGAAGTCTCGTCGTCCTGGTACGGTTACAACGATTTATTGATTATTCCTTAAACAAAAATTTCTCATTTTACATTAATTTTACTTTTTGATTTGTGAACGATATTATAAAGATTAACTTAATAAGGTTCTCACGGACAATACTTGTATATAACATCGACACCGACTTTTAAAGTAATTGTTAACGAAAAAATAAAGATTATCTCGCACTGAAGAAGACGATATTCCTGCCTCAGTGTTCAGTTGTACAGCGGATATCTGAGGACTTTCCATCAGTCACAGTTATAAAATGAATTTCATTCGTTTTTATTTTCAGTACTTGTAAAGAATATATTTTGGTTTAAAGACAAATGTAAAGTATTCATGATAAGTTGAAACAAAACGAATTAAAGTAATCTATTTAAACATGAATTCTTCTTCTAATGTTGATATATTTAGTGACAGTTCGAGTTCTTTTAATAATAAATTATGTAAAGTAGTAAATATGTAAAATAGATGTGATTTAATGCATCCCAATTAATTGGTACAAGCCTATAATTGGTATATATGTATATTTGAAATGTTTTTTTGTGAATTACGTAATCTTTTTATCATATGTATGCTGTTAATTTGCCTTAATAAATATTTAAAACTTCCGTAGTCTAATTTGCAACATTGTCTTCTTATATCTCTTATATACCAGTCGTTATTTCTATTGTATATAAATATTTGATATTATTCATTTCAAAGCAACTCCGTCGCCTCGCGTTTGTGGTTGATGTGCTTAAAATTTTAAAATCCGAAATATAATAGGAACATCATGATTGTTATTAAAATCCGGTTAACCGTCCAAGTATGGAGGATTCCATTTAATATTCATAATTTGTTATGAGCTCAAATGTCGAACATATCATTATATGTACGCACGAGAGCCTGCGCTCGGCTTGTACCAAACAGAGATGACACGGCCGGCGAGGAAGGATTGCACAGAGCAAACTTTAAACAGAGGCAACTGTCACTTATTTCTTAAAATCTGGCAATTTTTTTATTCGTATTGAAGAAACTATGACACGACACACTGTAAAGTATCAACCACAACGTCTTGATGGCTAGCATTCCTCAACGGTGCGGTTCTCGCACGACTTACTGCCGCGTTATGAAATGGTCCGTCGTCGACGGTATTTTTAAACCAGTACGACTTAAGATCATAAAGCAATCGTATCTCTTTCTCAAAGGACAACGCATCTATGGTTCTTGTTGTATTGTAGATGTCTGAGCGTCGACTGTCACCACGTGATTCCATCGCTCATTTGCCATCTTTCTTTTATATATAAAAAACTAACGTCAAACATAATAAATAATGTTAATTTTAAACTTAAGGACCATTGAAGTGTATTTAAACATTACTAGTATTAAAGATTAGGGATGTTTTTTACTCCGTCCGCTCTGTCTGAACGTAACCTGTATATAAGCAAGTAATCATTATGTTAATTCGACGAAGGTTTCGGAGCTAGACTTGTTCGGGCTAATGGCGGATTAGAAACATAATCACACCGATACCCATCTGTCCTGATCAGGAACAAAAAAAATTACATAAATATCACCTCTGAATATAGGTCTTGAAATTCGCGAATACGCTTTCGGCCTTAAGTTATTACGCGAATAACTTTGTAAGAACTTGTAAAGGTTAATCTAATATTTTGAAGTAAATCAATCAACGGTTTCAAATAAAAAAAAAATCCTTGTATCTTTTCGACATAACATAAACTAATTTATTCCAAACACTTGGATGCCAGACTTCCTATAGACCATAGATAGAGCCCATCAAGTTATCCCTTAACACGTTCGCTGCGAACCGTGGTCTAAATCAACCATAATGCAACTTCCTTGTGGTGCGGCAAGGAAAAAGGTGTACTTCTCTGTGGTGCGAAGGGCATAACTTTGTTAAAGGAGGTGGGGTCTAATGGACCACGTATCGCACTAACGTCTTGTCACCGAGCGGGTCGATAACACCTCGTACGCAAAGACGAAAAGTACGCCAAAATTGATGCCGCCGCGAATGTGTTGACATCTTTGTCTTTTGTTTTTTTTGTTTTTCCAGACAGACACTGAGAGAGAAAATTGAGACTAAAGCTAGTTAGCTAGCTAGCTAGTTTAAACGAGCTTTATGTGAAAGACATTTTTCGTGTTGTTTCATAACTTCAAATTAAGGTATCAATTTTTATCATGGTAAACCTCGAAAAACTGCATTATTGTTTTTTAATTGACTAAAAAATAAAAATTTCATTAAAAAAAAATTAAAACTCTACCAAATGTTAAGTAAAAATCTCTCAGCTCCATCTGTTGAAGCGAGGAAAACCTATTTATTGGTTAAAATTAATTTTAAAACGTGCAAAAAAAACTGAACGTTTTGATCATTGAGTTCGTCAAACACTATGTTATTTTCTCTTACAAATTGGACGGTTTGTAATTGGTTTTCAAACCGCATCGACAATTTGTCGTCTACAATACATTACGCTCCTACAGCTGGTAGTGGACAGACAGAATCCATTTTTCTGTACGATTATTAAATTTGTTAATTCTAATTTTAAAACTCGATATTTATTTTTGTGATGTAAAACGTGTAGTTAAATTGTAAAGCTCACTACACACCTTCGGTTTTAAATAAACATGTAAACAATACAGTTAAACTGAAAGTGTGTTAAGGGCTTTATTCATAAAATGTTTTTTAAAACCATAATTGGTACGACATAGTGAAAACTGTAAAGAAAAATTAAGTGCTACATATAAAATTTGATCAATAAAAGTGTATCAAAGTGTAACATAAAGGCAATGTGTACTTGGTTTATATTACTATTTTTATATGAGAAGATAACAAAGAAGCGAAGGGTACAGAGACAGAGGAACTGTCGATGATACCCGTCTTTGAGAAAGAGGTACGCTATTGCTCATTGACATATGCACTCAATGTCTTGTATTGACACTACCACTGGACATTAACATTAACCTGTTCTTTTACGTAGTGTCGATACACTATGTGCAACTCTCCCATTCACCTCTATTAACCCTCATATCAAAACTCACACCCAAACTACGAAAGCTCTTTCATACAAACCGTCGATACTTCGGTCTTCCTCTACTTTGGAACTAAACTTCAAATGAATATCGAAGTGCAAAATAATATCTACGCCATCTAACTGTATAACTTTTATATATTTCTGTCGGCCAAATAGAATACTAATCATCAACATTAGTGTCCAGTAAATCGTAGATAATTTTCAAACTCACTTTTATTCAATAACTTTTAATATATCAGGGTTTAGACTATAATACTTTATACATTTACGTCACTTTCTGTGTAGTAACTTGCCTCAAAACCATCCCAAAGATTTTCCCCTTTGATTCTTCTTTTCTAAGAAGTAATGTTCAAACGGGTAATGTTGTCAAAACACTACTTATAAAACGACTTAACTCACATGTAAATCGGTGTCGGTACCGACCAGTTTCCATTTATAAGCCGTTTTATAAGTAGTGTAGTGAAATGTCTCACGAAAGTTTTAATATTTTAATGGTAATATTGTCATTTAGTATTGTATTATAAGAAAGCAATTAAATTGAGAACATCATTCAAAGAGTTTAATAAGTTAATTGTCTTAAGTATTATTAATTTAATTTATAATTTTAGTATCTAACAATAATTATAGTTATACTAACAATGTATTTAAATATTTTACGAATATATCCATTACAACTAAATCAAGCATAAAACGTTTTTAAATTACTTTAAGTATCTTCAAGATCAAACTTCTATGATCTATTTTTAATGATGGCCGCCGGGGACGCCATTACGTTCTAATTTTAAATTCAAATTTCGAACGTCGCCTGCGCAGGCGCCGCGCGTCTGTCGCGACTGCGGTTTTGAAAAAAAAAAGAAAAAGATAATAATTTCAGTTTCCGGGACAAATAAGTATACAGCGTGGCGTTGTAAGGGTGGTGTAATTTCTACCCCGAAGATGATGCGCTGTCGTATTCGATGTAATTATTGTCATGTATCCAATCGATTTCAAAATCGATAATTTCAATCTTTTGTGATAGTGATTATTATTTATCGAATAGTTTCTACGTCCATATCCATGTCTTAAGTAAATACTAGTTTTTTCCCATGTCAATCAACAGCTCCCTGTCTACCCACTGTTGGACATAGGCCTTTCCCAATGCCTTCCACAGTATGCGGTCCGCCTTCCGCATCCAACGACTTCCTGCCGTCCGCACTAACTCGTCGGTCCACCTGGAGGGAGGCCGACCCACGCTCCTGGTCCCCAACCGTGGCCTCCACTCAAGCAATGCTGAATTAAAAAAAAACTTAGTAAATAGCCTATGCGTAGTAGTACACAGTGTTCCAGACAATGTTTTATATCTGAGACTTATTTCATCGACATTTCTTTAATCGGGAGACACTTAGGAGGAAACTTCCGTGTATCTGAACTCTTGCATTTACAATATTAATATGAACTAAAATAAACTTAAGTTCCCACTGATCAAATAAAATGATAAAACATTGATCAATATGGAAAAATTGTGGGATATTTATTCGAGTCAACCATACATATGAATCAAAGATTGAAGTAATTAAGTATGAAATAGTATTTCTATTCCATCATCGTCATCATCAGCCCTTATCTGCCCACTACTGGACATAGGCCTTTCCCAATGCCTATCACAGTATGCAGTCCTCCGCTTTCCGCATCCAATGACTTGCTGCGGTCTGCACTATATCGTCGGTCCAACTGAAGGGAGGACATACTCCTAGTGTTACTTTCCCAATGCCTTCCTTCCATTTCTGTAAAGGTTATTAACAAATTGTAACGAAAAAAAATAATATAAATAACAAAAGGCCTTAACAAGCGCATGTTTCCAGTAGTTTGAACGGAGAAATTGTGCTCATTGCCCGCGCGTCTGCGAAAGGACCAATTTGCGTATTGTGGGCGGTCAAATTGCGCGGAGGAAGAGGGTAGTCGAACATTGGGGAATCAGATTGTATTGTCCGTGGTCAGTCGATCGTGAACTGGGGTCGTGAACTGACGCGTGCTGAGAGAGCTCTCCGGGAAAAATGCAAGGAAATATATATTTTTTCATATGCTGTTATCAATTGTCATTTTTTTTTGTAAATGTGAATTGATCTCTACATAAATAGAAAATTTCAATTTCATCGGAGATTCCAAATAAATTATAATGTCGTCCAGTGTGTTATAAAAATTGGATTTGACCTTTATAACTCGAACATCGGCGAAATATTTTTTATCTATGTTAGAAGAGGCAATGCTATCGCCGTTATTTCTATCAAATATGTAAAAACTCCATGGACATAGAAAATGAAATTAGAGAAAACAAAATAGCTTGAATACGTGAATGTTAAATATGTTAAATAATGTCAAATATCGATAGGGGGCGTTAGTGATCTTAATTTAGTCTGACTTATGCCCACCATTGAAAATATTTTTATCAGTCTAGACAGACTACGCCCTCTGACAGGTATTCTATGTTAGTGGTCCAGTTATCATTTTGATTAATAAATAGATTTGCGTGTTTAGTTAATGTATTTATTCTAATGATAAATTTGAACCATTTCATACTTCGCTACTTAAACCATTAAGCTATAGACGTAAAAAAAATAACAGATTAAATGTATTAAAAAATTGTCATCCACACTATTTATCCTGTAATAAAACAAATGCTAAACTATTAAACCACTGCCCAGCGTGTAACAAACATGGAGTCCATTAAAACACCATTTACAAGAATACTCTGTCAACTAAAGGGAATGTACAGTACAAACAAAATTAATGTTCACGCCATTTGTCATTTGAGAAGCCATGGAAAATATTACCTCGCTTTAACGTCCATTATACCAAGATCCGTCTACTTCGACAGAACTTGAACGAACTGAAGCTCCTAACTATCTGGTTAAGTATCTCATAACATTATTGACAAGTAAACTTGTGTGTTGTTGCTGGCTCTTTCACTCGCTTAAATATTGATTATATGAAAACAAGGGACAGATGATAAAAGAGGGTCGTGTGGCATATCATTATAACTTAAAATTACAGGAATGATGAAACGTTGTCTATCTCTTTCTATTAAATACAAGTGCTCGTTGCATGAGCGGGATAGATGCAGAGTAGGCGCCGGTTTATTTTGTGATGGTTTTTTTTTATGAAAATATTATTACGACCATTGAAGGGTTACATATACGTGACTGTTTTTTTTTTAATTTACACATACTCTACTCGGTTAGTTATTTCGAATGTAAATGAGTTTACCGTAAAGAAGACTTTGATATATTTTATTACCGTGAACATGATTCGTGTCTACTAAGAAAGCCGGTGTTTTATATTACATGATAAAATTTTTCACTTCATCGTATAAACTTCTAGTTATCTATATAAGAACACATGCTGTTTAATTTACGGATTTCTTTTTAATTTTTTATACATCGGACATGTTTTTTTGAAAATATCAGTAGATTTTTGTTAATTCATTAATTTTTCTTATATGGTTCAGTGCAATAGTCGAATGGCGGGATTCGTACCCACGACCACTAGTTCGTAGTGCTACCCTTAACCATAAGGCTATTGGCGCTTACAACTTTTTATATATTAACTTTTTATAAATTATTTAATTTTATAACTAAAGTATAATGTTTATAAGATTGTGAAGTTGCTATACTTTTTTCAGATTTTTCAATAATTACAAAAATTAAGCCTGCTATCTTACTATTATTATTTTATAGAAGAATGGATGGATGGATAGACGTTTGTTAGAAAGTGCCTATAGAACTTCATGGATTTCGATGAAATTGCCACAAATAGCAGCGGTCACTTGACTATTTTAGTAAACTCAAGTATTCTTGTTTGTTTGCGAACTTCAGTTTTACAAAAAAAAAACTTAGGTTTCTTGATAGCAATATCATCATCATCATGTCAGCCACATGTCGCCCACTGAACGTAGGCCTTCCCCTAAGATCGCCACGACGATCGGTCCTCGGCCGCCCTCATCCAGAATGTTCCTGCAAACAATAGCAATATATTAAAAGATAAATACGTGAATTGATTGTCTTAACTCCTAGCTAAGTTTAAATATATTACCAATATTTGGAGTCCTTTAAATACATATTATTTACCACAGAACGTCCATAGAATTTTATTTGTTTTTCCCAAACGATTATTGAGTAAAAACTATCTCAATTTGATACGATTCTTCAAAACCAGTATGCGCTGATTGTTCGGAATTCGAACGTATTTCATTATTGAATCTTACCAAGTTTCTTACTAATATTTCATATAGATATAGAAATGGCTTTAGTCGACGTGCCGCGTGTTGGAACGAAACGATTTAAATCTTCATTCATCGTGCGCACCGCAAAGGAGTGGAATAAGTTGCCGGCGTCTGTGTTTCCATCCAAGTTCGATTTGGGGGCTTTCTAGAGTAGAGTGAATAGGCACTTACTAAACTAGCACGTACCATATTTCGATCATCAGCCTCAGGTAGGATCGTGGTCAAGCATTAGTTGAGATAAAAAAAAATGTCTTCTCCATATTAATTGTTGTTTCAAATACCATAGTGTCAATTTTTACATTCATCTGTTCGGGTTAGTAAGGTGTACAAAGTTTTCGCTTTTTAAATATTCACGTACCTTAGCGACGTACCGTTTCATTTCATACTATAAGAATCACGTACTGATTACAAAATTACATCGTTACTCAGGTCTCCCAAAAATCGGCACGATGATCGAACCACCGCCGCCCGTACTAGCCGTACAATTCTAATTGTACATATGAGGAGATATAAACGCTAGTTTTCATCTACAAATCATTCAACAATCGAGTATGAGAGTTGCTCTAATCATGTTCTTTCGTTGATACAATGATTTGTCTGAGTGCTTAACGACTAATACCAGGGTGCCATAAATGCAGTAAGTGCGAACACTTTTCTAAGTGTTTCGCGCCCAACAATATTCTTATCTGGATGGAAAAACGCGCTGCGAGATGGAAATCCACTTTTTTTATTTTATTTACGTACACAAGCATTTATAATACTGGGAAACGAGGCTCTTAAGTTTACGTGTTACGTAAATATCAACGTAACTGAAATCCTTCTGGATTCAGATTTTCCATTTATAATTTTATTTGTAAAAACAAAATACAGCAGGAACAAGTTTTTCAAAGTGATAAAATGTAAATAAAATTACAAATCTTTATATAACTTGATCTCTCAATATCCAAACATTTAAAACAAACTCTAGGTACGTGAGTTTTCCCCACTAATATACATTTCCAAAAAAAAGTAGCTTTTTTATCTAGCTTCATTATCAAATATTTCTTTATTAAGTGAATTGAATGGCAAGATGTTTTTGTAAAAATTAAAACTTAAAAAATGTCACGTCAGACATCGAACCTAGATCGTTATGTTTAAGAGCCAAGTAGTGTACTTACGTTCATAGGAACATTAAAAGTTGAGATCTAAATATTATCATTCATTTTAAAATTTAGTATGTCCTTGTAGTTTATTAAATAGTTATAACAGTTAGAACATTTGTTTAAACAATTGTCTTTAAAAAGGTTAATATTAAAAAAAAAACATGATTAATAAATTTTGTAGGTATTTGAAATGTTGAGAATTTCCATTTGCGACAGTATCCCCACTTCGTTATCGCGCCGCCCTCGACGGTTGCCATGGCGACGCGCCCCTCCGACCGCACCCCGAGGGAGGCGCGCTATTTACGCATATCTATTTCTTTTTATGTGAATACTTTATATAAACTTGGTGAAAATGTAGCTCGCTTCATTCAAGTCTCCTTAATATACACTAGGACTTGTTACTTGAAATCTTCGAATATTTCAAGTTAGACTTGAGTGACTTCAAGTAAATTTTGAGATTCGAAAAATAAGTTTCAAAATTTCATTTCGAAAATAACTGATGACTTTTAAAATTTATATAACATTTTGCTCTTCATATTTCTTATAAAGAAAAACTAACACATAAATATGACCTGACGTATTTAAAAAAATGTATAGGTTCGGCACATCTTCTCTTCTATTCTCTTCTTCAGAACATATGTTTTATAGTTTCATTGTTCTTAACCCATCAAAGAAAATGTTTGAGAAACATTTAACGCTTTAAATAATACAGGCTTTTTGGCGTTAAATAATTTAATAACAATACAAAGTTTAATTTATTCACATATGTTGCAAGTTTCGTCCGATCTTAATTATAAATCAAAATTTAATTAGCTTATGTTTTTCTCCAGAATATATCTCAGTCACATTTCAGCGAAATTTGTTTAAAAATTTCTGAAATATTAACTAACGAATATCGATGTAAAATTTCACATTTATAATTAGAAAGATTTTCAATTATCATCAATTACTTTATCATTTGCAACAACTCTTTCTTAGACTCAGTCTACAGTTATTGTGAAGTCTGGAAATAGGATGCTTCCTAAAATTTTACCAATTACTTATAACGAAAGACCGACAAGTTATATATAGTCAAGTTAAAGTTAATAAAATATTCAATTGGTATCATCATCATCATCATATCAGCCACACGTCGCCCACTGCTGAGCGTAGACCTCCCCCAAAGATCGCCACGACGATCGGTCCTCGGCCGCTCTCATCCAGGATGCTCCTGCAAACTTAACCAGATCATCGGTCCATCGTGCGGGAGGCCTACCCACGCTGCGTCGACCTGTCCGTGGCCGCCATTCCATTTCCAATTGGTATTCTACTTATATTTGTTAACAAATTACAGTTAGTTTTACTATTTTCTTTTAAAAAGTCATATTTTTTTATATTATTTTACAACATCGTTTAAGGTAGTTACCCCTATCGCCTAGGAGATAATAGTATGAGAGCAAAGGGGGGCCAGCTGTAAACCAGGGCAGGGATGACCTAGGCCATTCCCGCACAAGTTGAGCTGGCCACCATTTGTCGTATTACTATTGTCTTGCGTCTTGTATACTTATAATTTCTGGTTTCTTTGTAAAGTAACAACAAATGTTTTTTCTTTCCTTTTTTATAATAAATGCATACGCCACATTCAGATCCTTCATCAGACAGTCAGTCACGGGGGTCATTCACTCTCCCTGATGAAAAACCCCCGACGGGTTTGAAACTAGTCGGCACCTAGACTGATCTACACGTGAGTTAAGCTGGTATTATAAGTAGTATAGTGTTATACAATAGTATTAATCATTTAATTCTATTCGTATATCGGGCATTGTACTTTGGGCCTTTACTAACGTAAAGATAGGTTGTTTTCTATTAAACATACGTTAATATTTGTTGTACAGTAATAATTATTAAACCAATGTATCCGTCACTTGAATAGGCACAGTTGTGTTCGTAATTGCAACAACGATTAGCGTTGGATGTGGCGCGTTTCTGGTGCCAAAATAACCCTACTTTCTTTCTTTTTGTGATCTTTTTTTTAAAAAAAGGTGTAACAGGAAATTGTAAATATCTAGTAGTACAATGCTAGAGCTTACTTTTCGAGTTATTGATACTACAAACACAAAATCAATGCAAGCCCCATGAGCAGAGTAGAAGCTAACAATTAATAACTAAGCTCGTAATTCAATTTCAATTCAGTAACAAACCGATAAGTACACTCGAGTACACAAGTCGCTGGAGTGCACACGAGGACGCTTGAAACGGCGACCTTTCTATTCAACGCGCACCGAGTACTCCACAAGCCGTGCATTGTACCCCGCCTCTCTATTGTTACGTCGGCATTCGTTACTCACATTGTTTTTAAATATCACTCTTTATTCCAGCTTCCTGCCCCTACCACGAAAAGTTAATTACGCCATCTGTCGGCCGCGAATCGGTTTCTTACATCGGCTTAGGGCTGCGAGTGTCATTCGGTAATTAGTGATGTAACCTTAACGGGGGACGGAAGGAACAGTAAAAAAATTAAATTGCTGTCTTGCGAAAAGTTGACAACCGTTACTACATCGTGGTAATATAACTCGAACAATTTAAAGAGTCGTGAAGTGAATATGAAGATTGTACTAATAGGTATGTAATGTTAATATTGTAGATAGTTCTTAATTCCAAACGAGTACGACTATGGTCTTTCGTACCTTTTTGTCAACGAAGCGTAAGAAGCGCCGATAGTCTAATGGCTAAGAGTACGGATTCCTGATCAGATGGTCGAGAGTTCGAATCCCGCCATTCGACTATTGTTGACCATATCCTAGCAGAAGCTTAGAGCTTAAAAGGAGTGTTAAAAATATGTTTGTAAATTAACAAAAATCTGTAAAAGCAGTATAAAAAACGGCATACAACGCATCTGCTCCTGTGTTGTATGTAATATTCTAAAGGTTTAATTTAATTTCTCTAAAGTCTTTTTGTTGTTTTTCTAATATTTCGACGTTTATTAGTTGTTATAAAATTTATTAAAACATCCTTTTTTTGTAAAAAAAAAAAAAAACTACAATGAAAATAGCAGGAAGCTAATGTCCTTTTTTGACCTTGTACAGTGTAAGGCATTGGGAAAGTCCTATCTCAGTGGATAGACAAGATCTGATGATGATGATTTTTATTAAAAATTGTACTTATTATATTAATTTAGTTGATACGTTAATTATCAAAATTGAAACCGTTCTCTAAAAGAAATGCCGATTATATTAAATTACACTTAATTGTTTTCTTAGTAACAATTAGAATTGTTAGTATTTAAAACAAACTAACATTTTTGTTGCGCAATCAGCTAATAGGAATGT
This sequence comes from Papilio gigon, assembly GCA_027563995.1. NCBI lineage: Eukaryota > Metazoa > Arthropoda > Insecta > Lepidoptera > Papilionidae > Papilio > Papilio gigon. The sequence goes on along the minus strand of JAODUI010000011.1, from coordinate 3,926,236 downwards.
TACTGACCTTTCCACGTTTTATAAACCGCAAAAACAATCGACAAAATTTAAATTACACTATTCAGTATTATTGAAGAAAAAAAATCTACACCTCTCTCGCTTCCACGCTCGGAGCAATGTTTGCCGTCCCTCTCGCGCGTAGTAATTTAATACGAAAAAGAAACACGTAATAAAACAATAAGATCAGTCCATCTGTCGGACTAGTTCAATGAACATTGCGGTCGACGAGCAATTTGCCCGACGACATCTTGCATTCGGTCGACTGTTTCATAATAGACATTTCAACTGCATAGAAAATATTATTTGCTACATTAACATAATTAATTGTTGACGGAGATTCAAAATTTATTTATTCTCACACTTCCGATAAACTAATGTTTCGATATTTAGACTTTGTTAGCAAAATCCTGCTTGAAAATGTAATGTAGGCGATTTGTATCGGATAGAAATCACGTTGGTGACACGACAGAAACCGGAATTCTATAATAATTCAAATTGGTAACATTGTAATGTTATTAGTTCAGTTAAAGGTTCGTTTTATGGAGATCATAGATCATTATTCATAGTAAAAGCTGACAAACAAACCTTAGATACCTAATATCACAGTTGGACTGTCCATGCGTAAAAGTGCTTAGAGTTCCGGTGCGTTCCTCCGAGATCCCGTAACCCTCATCAGTTGCACTCGACGATTGCCACCGAGGGGGTTTTAGTAGGTCGAACCCTACATAACCCTGGCTTCCCCCCAGAAGGAAGATTTCCTCCTTGTCAACAAAAAAAGGTTCCTGATATCGCTGGAATAACGAAATGGCAGAGTAATATTTAACTAATTAATAAGTTGCAATCATTTTGTACATCTTCTCCTCAATAGACCCAATTCTTCCCGATCGGAGGCAGACTAGGTTGGAGTTCAAGATATATAGAAAACATATATTTCCTATCCCTCTAAATTTATACCCCTTTTAGTCCATCGTCCGAGGGAATAGATTCATAGGACCATGACATAATTAATACATTAAGAGTCAAGGGTTGGAAGCTTAACTTATTAGTAACTGATGGGTAAGGAAAGATGACTAAATTCTTCGGTCCGACTCATCAGGATAACTAGGGAATGGTTACTTCACGTCTATGCCCTCTGTCGTCGTGGTAAGGTCAGGCCTAAAACAAATGACAGTTTTCAAGCGTTCCCACTGTTAAAACCAACATATAGTTGCAATGAAATAAAAGTACACACCGGTCGGAAATTTTGATTTTTTTTGTAAAGCTTTGACGTAAAAAAAAAACCTAAAGCAGGAAAGATTCACAACACGACAAAGACCCCAAACGAACAGAACGTAATTATGCGTCTACAAACAAACAAAAAGTACGTTCGGTCGAATTATAGCGCCAAATTATAGATGCCCTGTGGACAGAGAACGTATAATTTCGACATTTTTCGAACGAACCGTCTCGACGACGTGTCATTTTTGTTATAGAAAAAAAAGGTAAAGAAAAAATTCGAAAGAAAAAAAAAGGCGATTAGATACCGTCTTGATTGTTTCCTTTAAAACAGTTAACTGCAATGGTCACCAGTGTTGGAGAAGTATTAACGGACGTAACATTTAAAAGATAGGGGGCGCTGCAACACAAAAACTTATGTATGCGCATGTAATTAATTGTCTATGAATATGTAAAAGGACGGATGACTTATAATAGACGTTTTTAAAATGTCCTTACACAAAGTAAAGCTTTTTTATTGTCTATTAATTGAAGGTCATTAAAACTTTTTTGTAAGCTAGTTCCAACTTACATTATAGAATCAAGTTTTCTATTTTAATCTATCAAAAGTATTAATTACAGATTAAAATGTATGTACATTTCAACTGTAATTTGTATTTTCAACTTTTGCATACACAGGTAGCTGTTGTAAGATGTTAACAGAGTAAGATTTAATTTTATAAATTTATCTTATTAAATATATAAAATGACATCGCTCATAGAGTAAGTATGGCAACAAGGGTCCCACGCGGTTCACTGATATGTTCATTTAAGCCTATTACTATTAGTAAATATCTCACCAGGGATTTCACAAACATAGGATGCGGCAATTTAATCAACATGTATTCCTACAAGAGTAATATTTTCGTCACACGTTCACTGCGCCATCAAATTTTGCGTACTCTCCGTCCCTGCGATAGTCGGTACCGACTCTCTCTCTAGTTGTAGACATAATATCCCACTCACCCTGAAGAGCCCCGGCCGGTGACAAGTCGG
>JAODUI010000011.1:3897609-3910317 GCA_027563995.1 Papilio gigon | reverse complement strand
TATACTACTTATAAAACGGCTTAACTCACGTGCAACTCGGTGTCAGTACCGACTAGTTTCGAGCCCCCGATGGGCTAAGTAGTATAGTGAAATTGTCTTTATTTGTGAGATATGTAATGCCTTAACACGTTCGCTGCGAAACGAAGTCTAAATCATCCCTAATTAAACTTCTCTGTGGTGCGGCAAGGAAAAACGTGTACTTATCTGTGGTGGGCATAACTTTGTTAAAGGAGATGGGGTCTAATGGACCGCGTGTCGCACTAACGTCTAGTCACGTCGCGGGTCGATTACACCTCGTACCGCAGGGACGGAAAATACGCAAAAGTTGATGCCGTAACGAACGTGTTAATATGTTATTATTGTTTTATTGTAACATACAACGAATATTGTTAATAAAGGGATGAAAATTATCACTTGTTTTATTTTAATGTCAAAGTAAATTATAAATGTAATTTATTTCATTTAACTAATTTAAATATGAATACAAATTAATTCGTCACTACTCTTCACTTGTTTCATTTTTAACTTGGACGAAGATTTTCAAGTGACGTATAATTTATGTATCAACACAATGTCTTCATCTTTTCCTTGTGTGAGTAAAAATCATTTGTTTCAAAGTCGTAAAAATTCCGAGGAACTTTATAAAATCTCAAAATGCACCAAGTTTTTATAGCTACATAAATTGGCGTTCGCTCACGACACCTACGGCCATTACTTCATTATATCTTAGAAATAAAAAAAAATGTAACAAAAACGTTAGTTGCCACATTTCTTATTGCAAGGTTATACGCCTAAACTGATTTCTATCGAGGACATAATTTTGTGTGTTTAAATATAATCAATATTATTGTTTATGTAATAAATTGAAGACGTTTTTATCACTCAAGAATTCACATATTTCGTTTTTAGCGCCAATAACCTACAATGTGTTACAAAAATTAATGATTAAAATAAATATGGCAACACACTGACATGTTGCGCGTAATGAAACAAAAAAAAAATTACATTTAAAATATTTTCCCCTACCGCATCATCGGGTCATAGTGTAAAAATCTAGAAATCTCTTATAAAATCTTGTAGAGAAATATGAAAATTAAATTTTAAAGATAATTTACAAATGCACTAGACTATAATTATGATACCAATTATGTAAGTAATTATTGTAACCTAACATTACAATCTTCAGTTAATTTGTTCGAATTATTAAGATTACTAGACACGGAATTTTATAGAACAAGTTTGTAATATAACTGTAATAACCCAGACAATAAGATTATAGTCTGATTTATGGTTTTGAATCTTGGATAAATGATAATCTAGCATCATTCTTACGATTCAGCGCTTCCTTGTACCGTGCGAATGCTGCACGATTGCCTCTTATCAAGTATTTATTTCCTTTTACTTCATACCTTCATTTATACGCGTCGTTATATAAAGGCCGGTTGTCCCATTTTCACTTAAATAGAAATCAAAACATACTATCACATCAGTTCGCGGTGTTGCACTAAAAAAAATAGCCTTGTCCGTAAACTCCGTCCCTTACAACAAATTAAAGAATGCGGAGCACAAAAATTGGGATAATAGTAAAAAGCAATTAGTCGTCAAACTGCTCTGATCATTGACGGACTAATTTTTATAAACATATTTGAAAATTGCTTCCTATTGGCTATTGCGGCCGCGTCGTTGATTCGATGAAACGTTCATGCGACTATATCTTTTAAGGTAGGACACTGCGAACTCGTTGGTACATCTGTTAGTGAATCTACAGTGATGATAGTGTCGTGCAATTAAGGTTCGCGTCGCTACTAAATTGCGCTTCACACTTGCCTTACCAATGTTCGAAATAGAAACAAAGTGATGAAAGTGTCAAACTATCTAAAATAAATTCAACATTATAAACTCGACCCCTGTACTGTTGTTCAGTTGACAAATAAAAAAAAATGTTTTGATTAATGAACAAATGTTTTTTTTTTCCTCAACTTTTTCAGTTCATGCGTATTTTCTATTGTTAGATAATGTAAAGTTCAACTAAAGTTTAAGTTTTTAGAGTTAGAAAAAAATGTGTCAGTAATTGTATGCGTAGTGGTGGGCACATTGAAATTATTTTTAGTGTCCAATACTTTACTCGTTGAATCCTGTCATGAGATATATGAGAGGACGTGAACAAAAATATGGAAGCCATTCCGCCATTAAGAGGCGACAGCCATCTTGGATTTTTGATAGAAGAAACAGATGAACTTTATTCAACTAGTTAAGCCCTTTCATTCGATATTCATGTTTGCAAAAATATATTTTCCGCCATCTTGGGTAATATGTAATATGTAAAAAAATATCTTTCAAACTAAATCTGCATAGCAAATTTAATAAAATGGACAATGGGAATTTGGTCCTATTCAAGTTAACGCATACCGTGGTAAGCATTGGGAAATGCCTATGTCCAGCAGTGGGCAGACAGAGGCTAACGATGATAACAATCACGTCCTGCTGTAATCCTCAATGCCGCCCACCTCGTCACCATAAATCTGTATTTATCAATACAAATTCTAGTCGTTAAACCGCGGATCAAAAAACTTGACACAGATAAAATTAATGTGCAGAAGACGTTAAACTTTTTTTTTAATGAAACTCTTTGCTTATGTTCGATATTTCAAACAATGGGCGACCACTGGTACGTTACAATTAAGAAAACATATTTTTTTTATTGTACTTATAACAAAAACGTGTTCTTTTTTAACGTACATTACTATGTTAATTATGCAATAAACATTAATAGTAGAGACGAGTTATATGAATACTTATGTATTTGAAGTTGTCATTTATATGACAACTTCAAATAGTTCATCAAAACAAGCATAGAACCTCCTTGCTTGTATATATTACACAATTCTTGAAGTTCATGTCCTTGGACATGACATAAAATTTAATTATTTTTTATAATTATGAGAGTTTATTTTTTTTTTAAAACATTAGTAGATTTTTATTAATCCACTAATATTTCTTGAGACCATTCCTGGTAAGCTTGAAAAAGCTTGTGTTAGGATATGGTTTACGACCGCTAGATCGGTAGCCCGTATCCATAATATTAGGCTATTCTCGCTTCCCTTACTTTTATAGTAAACAAAGAATTTGTTCATATAAAAGAATAAACTGATTATTGATGATGATTACTGATATTTGATATAATAATCAAAAATATGCAGTTACTGAGAATTTCAGTTGTTTAAAGTATAAAATAGTATATAAACATTTTTTTTCTAAATGAATAACATACTACAATTAAAGGGTATTGCGTAAAGATACAAGTGTAATGATGACTAGTTTGTTTAAAACCTTAAAACTTGGCGAAGGCGATATATAGTCCAAAAGTTAGTTTGGTCATTCAAATCGAGTTAATTTATTTAAATTACAATTGATTATGGATACTGTGAACGTTACCGCATAACATATTGTATCTAATTTTATCAAGTTCTTTCACAGTTCACAACAAGACTGCCAGCAAGATCGCCGGCCTATGTTGAATAGTAAACAATTTTTTTTACATACTTACCGATGTGTTGTACAATTTTGATAATAATAAAACTTACAAATATTTTGTAAGTATGAAGATTGCAGGCAGGATATTTTTTTATTACGATTGTGTAATGTGTGGAAAATAAGTCTACCCTTGCTCCGATTTGTTGATACCAATGGTCCACACACGACAAAGAATATGTGTTGAAAGTATTTGTTAACCTTTATGGTAATTCTAAATATAATTCTATATAAATTTCTAAATAGAGAGTCGGTGGAACAGTTGTTAAGCGCTTGACCGGACCGCACCGTACTCGACATAGTCCAGGTTCGATCCCCGCCATGTACCAATGTGTTTTTCAATTTTCGAATCGCATATGTACATTATCCGACGCTCTTACGGTGAAGGAAAACATCGTGTTGCAACCTGCACATATCTGCGAAGAAATTCAAAGATTTGTGTAAAGTCAACCAACACTCACTGGGTCAGCGTGGTTGACTATGGCCTAGTCGCCCCTAATAATAGGGTAGGCTCCGAGCCTCGGTGGGGACGTATAGTGAACAGATGTGATGTGTGAAAGCATACAAGAAACATGATAAAAAGATTTTTGATATTTGCCTTTTTTTATTTAAAACAATTAGCAGACGTGCGTTAATTTACTAATATTTCTTTTACCACTCTAACTAAGCTAGGATGGTCCACGATAACAGTTGAATGGCGAAACTTCGACCACGTGATCGGAAATCCGTGTCCTTAACCACTAGGCTATTGGCACTTTTATGACATTCTTTGGTGATATCTACTGAATACTTTTATTGTTTGTTCCCAAATCTATATAACAACGTAACATACTAAATCACACTGCCACTGTTGCATTTTAATATTTTTATTACAACAATGTCGGCTCCACGCATTCCCTGCGCTATCGATTCATCACCGATCAATCAGTGAACGTCTCGTGGGCAATAAATTTGATTTTTTCCACGTAAATGCAACGTGTTATTACAACGTATAATATCTGATCGGACGTGTAATTAACGGGCCATAAGTCTATTGATCTAGTGACCGATAGAATTTCGTTCAATCGTTCTTATTTGATGCACATCCTTTTGTTTTTGTTACCGTTACTCATTTTGTATATATAGACTTTTGTGTTCAATATTTTGTATGATATACAGTAAAATAATAAATTTAATAATAATACCATTCAATTGTACTAAATTTCTTTAATGAATATGTACCTATTTTATTTATTTCATTAGGAAGCCAACAATATGAAACAATTACAGTTCAATGGAAATAAATAATTTAATTAGTTACATTTAGGTATACAATATTATGTAGTACTCTTAAGTGTGTTAGCCTTCAACTTTTTGGTCTCGGTGCGTTCCTCCGGATATCCCGGAGCCCTCTCAATCGCACTTGAGGATGGCCACCGAGGGGGTTTTAGTGAGTACCAATCTCACGTAATTCTGCCTTTCCCCCAGAAGGCAAATTACCCAGAAGATTACTTCAGAAGATAATTATCTTCTGAAGATTTCCCCTCTTTACAAAAAAAAAGCACCAATACTTCAAATTTATAATAAATATATTTTTCTTTATTCGAATAGGGAGACATCTAATTTGTTCTTTAGGTAAACAAATTATTTTCAGTTACATGCGTTTGCCGTAGCTCTGAATAAACCTTACCATGGAGTATACTTGCTTTAAAATAAATAAAGTTCTTAAAAGAGGTGCGAGGTTTTTACACGATTGACTATTGGCGATATATAAAAGATAATATATTTCTTGTAAGAATGAATGCAATTTAAATGCGTTGCGTAATATAAGAATATTGTTTGTGGCTTGAATACAGGGAAGACGACCGTACTCGTTCTAGGAAATAGAAATTTTTCTTCCAATCATATTAAAAGCTGTCCGGACGCCTCCTCGTCATTATTAAGTGGTCAATGGAGTTACATTGGAAAGTATCGTGTTACTTACTATCAATAGACTGTACCGCGACCACGTATTAAGTGTATTGTTATAGGAAAATATTAAATAGTATTCTAGCTTACTCATTAGTTGCATTCCTTTTTAATAATTATTACCAAGATACATCAAGTTATTTAGCCAGAAAACAGACGAAGTTTATTTAACCTTAACGTCCACGGCAAGGGCATTTATGGTTATCGTCATCCCTTTCATTCTCTATATGAAATATAGAGACAACAATAGTTACTACTTGTATCAAGCCGGTCGTTCATATCGATAGAACAATATAAAATTTATTTCTTGATGTAAAAAAAAAAAATTGCACCTTCATTTCAAATAAGATTCATTGATTTGTATAGACTCAATTAAATTGTGTCATTATCTCACACATCTGAAGTAATTGGTTATGCTTTATTGCGTATAGAAAATGAAACATCGACCTGGTTTCCGGTACTATTTATTTATTGTCTTTTTGTTGGTGTTTATAATTGAAACTATTTTTATATAACGGCGATATGTTGAAAGTAAATTTTGAAGACATCTATGTTAAGTTGGCTAAATATCTTCAGTTTTAACTGAACAGTTGTACTGTACAGAATTAACGTGCACAGTCGATACCAAGAACTGTACAGTTTAAGTGAAGACAGTAAAGGTGTGTAGCGGACACCATATTTGGAATCAAACAATTCCTTAACGGCAGGTGACAGAGCTAAGTTTTGATAATAATTACTACCTTATTATATATGACTTTCACGTGAAAAAATAAAAGCTTTGTATAGTAGATATTTGTAGAGAACGGCAGAAGTGAATTTGGTATTTAAAATAGTTGAATTCATAACGCGAACTTTCGTCGTCGAGTGATGATTAACTTCATTTCCTCGCATGTCATTTCGTAGCTTTCCGTTTTCGTAACTGACACGTGGACATGGTTGTCGAAATGACGTCATTATCCAGTCACAGTAATTCCGGCCGTTAATTAAACCATGTTACTGACAGGACGGGATGAACTGTCGCTTATAGAATCAAATTTTTGGTTAGTTGCTAATATTTCTTGTGACTATTCCTGTGACTAGTCCTGTGTTAAAGTTTGAAAAAGCTTGTATTAGGATATGGTTCATGACAATAATCAAATAGTGGGATTGAAACCAACGACCGCTGTATCGGTAGTCCGTACCTTTAACCATTAGGCTATTGGCGCTTCAATTTTGAATTGTCTGTATTAAACAAAAGAATGTGAAGAATATTTTTAGGTGCGGAATTAATTCCTTGCGCCTGCCTTCTACAAGGTCGTGATATTAACCGTTCGAAAGGAAGATACGTGCACCGACTTATCTTTTCTAAGTAAACATAAATTATTGTTATTTCCTCTATAGAAATATCTATTCACTATTATAGTACGTCAATTGCTAAAGTTTTTCGATTCGCCATTTTGCATACGATCCACGTCACAAGTTTGAGCATAAATCGTTTCACTTCAATATAAAGTTATAATTTATGCTGATTTGTTAGTCACGCGGCGGCGATGTCCCCACGCTGTCTAAACTTTATGATTTCAATAATTTTTATTCGATTACAATATTAATCGGAGCGAGTGTTCCAGTATAGAGATTTGGTATTTGATTGATTTTATTTCGTCTTGGACACAATTATTATTTTCTGAAATGTATTCCCAGTTCAAATACCAACTGCTGTTTTACATATAATACATTGTAAGACGCGTACGTTACAATCATAAATAGACTTCAATATTATTTTCAAGCTGTACTTCAGCGAGCGGGAGGAATACGAAATAAGCAATTTGTATATGGCCTACAATTAGAGCGATTAAAGAACACTTTAAATTTTATTAATTTATATATTGTTAGATATTAGAATCGTAGTTATTTTTATAAACGTCAAAATAGCGGATACTCAAATAATGGATTTAACTCGCAAATAAGCATTAAATAAAAAGCTAAAGTCCCTACTCACAGAATATTTGCCAAGAGAGTGTCACTCAGAGAACTGTGGTTCATAAGCACTGCTCCAAAAGTATTGCCCTCGGTTACTGGCTCATAGACCACAGTTCAAGGCACCCTGGACGAGGAACGCCACCCAGAGGGTATTGCTCAACGAACATGGCTCCTAGCGAGTATGTAGCTCTCTGGTCCTACTAGCAGCGTACTGGCGCTCCGGCTCTGACGGGTATCGCCTTATAAAGGCTTCTCAGGCTACCCGCACCATTGGTGTTGACATCCTAAAATCCCTATGTTACCAAAACTCTTGGTGTTGCCTACACAACACTCTTATTTCTTGATTATTATTTTTTTTAATACTTTCTAAATTATTAATTCCTAAAAATATTAATAAGTGAAGGGAAAACTTTGTACTCGTTTGAGAAAATCACGGGAACGGATGACCGTATTGACACACGGTAAATATAAAAACGAGCGTAAAGCTATCTATCAATAATCAAAAATAAAAAAGTAAAGGACGACCACTAATATGAATAAGTAGATAAAACATATGCAATCCTACAATAACAAATTTCCTGTAAACAAACGTACGAAATAAAATTATTGATTTAATATCATATTTCATCCAAAATTTCTCTTGTAACTTCCTACCTCGTTCAGCCGACTTGTGGAATACTTTATCCTCGTTAGTATTTCCAAACAGTTACGACTTAGGGTCCTTCAAGAAGAGAGCGTATATTTCCATTAAAGGGCGGCAACGCATCAGCAATTCGCCTGGTGTTGCTGATGTCGAGGGGCGTCGGTCAAATAATTTTAAACGCGGATCGTTTGCTCTCTTTTCCTTTAAAAAACTATAGTGTCTAGTATCTTAAAAATATTGTTCTGGTTATATTTTACGAGAGCGTACTCACGATGATATAATATTTACCTTACGTTATTCATTCATACAACAGAAATTGAAATCTCGCGTGATCGACTTTATCTTTTCATTACGTCAACTCGGAAACAATCTTTCCTGTATATTAAACGTTCGTGAACTCGCCCAAGGTCAGCAGATCCTTGATTTAAATCACGAATTAAATTAAATATTAATCACTTTAGTTTCTTAAGTAAAGACGTAATTGATCGATTGAATATCTATATGTATATAAATGAATTGCTGTTCGTTAGTCTTGCTAAAACTCGAGAGCGGCTGAACGGGTTTACCTTATTTTTATCTTGAAATGTTCGTGGAGGTCTAGGGAAGATTTAAAAGGTGAGAAAAATTGGAAAAACTCCCGTGAAAGCCTTAAAAATAGCCCTTTTCCCTTTTCCATACAAACGTTTCTTTCCGAGGAGGAATTTTTTTTTTTGTAATTTCTAATAAATTCAAAATTCTGTTTATTGCCTTTAAGGCGAAACAGAGTTCGTGGGGTCAGCTAGTTCAAAATAAAATTACGAACTCTCATGATTGGATCTAAACTAAACGATTTGGTTATTCCATAAATTTGAATAAAGAATTGTTTTAAATAACAAATTCGATTCTTGTAAGAAAAAGTCATTGTTTTATTTCAATAATTCTGTATAAAATTGTACTTTGATTTACAAACAGAAACACAACAACAAAACAAGTCAACCAATCCTGTTTCATACGAAAATTACAAAGCAAAGTAATAACCAAAGTAATTTAAATGCACGTGATTTTGACTTGATTAAGGTCTTTGATATGCTAAATAAAGGTCAGTTTCCGTTAACACGTCGACTTCAGTTTTAGTTTTGAGTGCGGAGCGTTATTCGCTTTTCTATGAAATAGTAGTTTGCCTTTGAGTTATCATATCAGTGACGTGAACTTATTAAGTATTGTTTGTATGGGATGTTTGCATCACTTTTGTTTTGTCATAATTAGTTAATTATTACTTAATCAAATCGTGAGTTTGGAACTATCTTGAGTCTTTATCAAAGGAAATTACTTTCGGGTAAATAACAAAGGGCAATGACGAGGTCTTTATCCTTCGACTATTTATTTAGTGTCCTTAGAGAAAAATAATTGTAAAAAAGTCCTTAAAGCGGTTGTTTATTTACGTAAGAATAAATATAAGTTACAATAGATTAATATTTTGTTATATAATCAAATTATACAAATGTCTTGGAGCGGTAAAGGAAAATGAAAACATTAATTTCACGTTACATTAAATCGTTTCAGATCTCTTTGTAATAACATAGAAGTAAAGCAGATTCCATTCCGAGCATTTATTTAAAACAACGTAAACTCCCTTTTTTATTTGTGTGTTATTAAATACGAAAAGTCGCTCTATATAAATCACCGCATCGTAGACGCAACGTTTGTGTGGCATTTCTATTATTCAAGTGATGACTACATCTAATGTGATTAATTGTTACATGGATATGAAACGATGATATAAGTATTAGAGTGTTCGTGTATCGGAGCGTCTCTAATATAATCGATCGTCCGGTGGCTCAGATTAGAGGATATTGATCGGTACATTGGCCTTGCTCACAATTACATTGAAGGACATCTCGTAATACTCATACCCGCTCTCAATGCTCTAATAAAGATCACAATGTTACTCATCCCCCAACGAGAATGATCCGGTTGAAATGATTGTGAAGTCAACCAATCCACTCTAGCCAGTACGACCAAGTCTCCCCTAACTCAGGGTACGCTAAGGCCCCTCAGTGCTGAGTGTGTGAGTTCACCGACAATCCTATTGCATGTCGCATGTTGTCAAAAAATAAAGCTCGTATTTTTCTTTGCGACATATTTTTCTATACTAAGACATGAAAAATAAAAAAAAAAACAAAGTCTATAGAGCATTATACTTTTTTCGAGTCAAATACGAAGTAATATTTCGTCGCAGACTTTATTCGGAATATAAATGTGACGCGGAAACCAAAAACTGCTGAAATATTTATTATAACAAAAGGAATAAGCAGACGCATAGATATGACATTGGTTTGTTCTTTTATCATTTGTTAATATGAAAATTTTTCTTTCAATAATTTGGTACGAAATCAAAAGTATTAATCTTAAAGAATCTTAAATCAATTTACATGTTATGTAGTTTCAGTCTTTAGTTTTACAAAATAATTTTAATTAGAATTCAAATTCAAATTTCAAATTGAGAATTTCTATTTTTATGAAATAAGAAAAAAATCCCAGTTGACGAAAGGGCTTTGTGGAACAAAAGGCGGCTTACGGAGTGGTATTGTGATCGAAATGATGAAATATCTTCAGGTAAAAGTGTCAAAGGGATTGTTCCGACGTTCGCGAGCTATGTTCCTTAGAACTCAGAGTTTTTAACGATACTAAAGGAGCACTATTTTATACATTATCGCTACTTGCGGAACTCAGACTTCTAACTACTAACTAATTTAAATTTAAACGAAATTTAGAGTAATGTAAATTTTTTTATAATAAACTATACTTGGGAGACTACTTAACGAGACTGATTGCGGCCGTTAATGGAACTATAAAGGTTAATAACTAAGCTAGAGGGCGGTTATTAACTTATTATTCGGTTAAAAAAATATTTCGTAATCGAAGTAATGTCATGAAAATATCTCAATACAAATCAACCAATTAAATTACTTACAGCATTTAGTTCGTATTGTTGGTCGACTCGGCGGCTACTTCGCAGGAATACTTTATTGGGCCAATTGAATCGACTATCTTCAATCTATTTTATTGGCGTGGCGCGAGCTGAGCACATAAAGATTCTATTAGATTTCCCTTGAGAAAGCCTCTGACGCGCCGTATGGTCATACAAACTGCCGTTTTTTTCAAGAATAACATTATTTTTTAATTTTTTTATCTATTACTTGAGTACTTTTAAGTTTAATCAAATTAAAAATGTTCTTAGTAATAAACGATACAAAACACGAACTAACCGTTAGTTTACACTGACGGAAAATCTCTATAGAAACAAAAAAAAACAACACAGTTTTGTTAAAATAATAAATAAAATGAGCGACATGGTTATATAAATCCACGGCAACATTTAGGCATAAGTTAAGTATTCATCATTTCAAATGGTACTTCTTTACCAAAAGTGTATTTTCGTAGACGTGCTACGCTCAGGAGGTCGTAGCACTCCTACGATTGCACTTTGAAGAATAAATATGTCTAGTGGTTCAGTTAGTGGTCGTTTTAGTCTAAGAGAAATATCGTGTTATGACGCTTCAATGCGGACGACGGCTGCTAAAATTGACGTGGACTTTTGTACAACAAAAACGATTTGCGTATTCTATTCTCAATATATCTTTATAAATATAGTCAACAGTCATCCGTACATCATGCCAAGCCTCATTAAGACTTAAATAAAGTATGTGAGGGCATTTTAGAGTAGAGTGAATAGGCAATTACTAAACTAGCGCCTACCATCTTTCGACTATATCAACACTTGACATCGGGTGGGATCGTGGTCAAGCGTTACTTTAGTGTCAATAAAAAATTATCTATACACCTTCAGGTCTGACTGCACAAATGTACTGTTCAGTTAAAACGTAACGTCGGTTTATTGTACAGTTCTCAGTTTACATGTATGTTTTAACTGGATAGTGTTTTCAGTTGAAACTTAACATATAACCGAACGTTGACTGCCTTTAATATAAGTGAATATTAAAGGAAGTGTCTTCATGTCAGTGCTTTAATTAAAAACACAAGCAACGTGTTTAGTTTAAAACTCTGGCTACATACTACGTATACTCGTGTCGTTGACACAACGAGTCGTGTTTTGAATGATAATCGAATCAAAACAATTGTATCTGGAAACTTACAAATAAGATTAATTTGTCTTGTATATGTATAACACAATTAAGTAAATGTGTTAATTATTAAAACTTTCGTGAGTAATTACACTATAGTACTTATAAAAACTAGTCAGTACCGATTTACAAGTGAGGTTAAGCCGTTTTCATAACTAGTATTGGTAAATGTTGACTAGAAAAAAAATATATGCATAGTTAAAAGACGATTTGAGAAATATTTAATGTTACATTTTAGACATGTCAAATGTACAGTTGAAAAAAGTCTGAAATAAACTTATTATTTGCGCTTGAAGTGTTTATAAGTTTCTAAGTAATTCTGTCGAAGAAATAAGGATACTCTATACAAACTTTGAATTTCCATTTTGGATATCTGGGGTATGTAATCTCTTCCTTTTTGGTCGCATACGTAGTAATAGAAATCCCGAATGTTCTATCTATAAGTATAAGTGGATTGATAACAATAAATCTATGGTTGTAAGTTTACACAATTAGTGTACATTG
>JAODUI010000011.1:3834820-3874331 GCA_027563995.1 Papilio gigon | reverse complement strand
ACACCGATCTACACGTGAGTTAAGCCGTTTTTATTAGTAGTTTAGTGAAATGTCTCACGAAAGTTTTAATAGTTTAAGCATTTTTATGTGTTTTAGGATTTATTCGAATACAAGCTTTTAATGATTATTCATCACTATAAAGTTAAATTTTGTTCATATAATACTCCAAGCTTACCTGGACCGGCAAGAGAGGCGCTGGCGTCGCCGTGATTCTGTCATTAAACAGATAAAACCTTCATAGACATAAGACATGACATAAAAGAAAAAGAAAAAATATGACAGTAGGACAAAGGGACAAAGACATTGTGACACTTTTTTGACATAAGCGAAGAGCCGCTAGTGTCGTCGTTACGTGACATAGATGTTGCATCTGCAATGTCAACAAATCTGAACTATACTTTACATTATTATTACTATTAATGCAATTTGACTTTCGTCTTTTGAGTGTTTCCCAAATACGTTGATAACACGGCACACATCGTAAATCCAGAAACAAAAACATTGGCTTATTTAAACAAAGATAAAACAATTTCAGCAAATGTTTTGTTTGTGGTGAAGAGGTAATTGGGCATACAACCCGCCGCAGGCACCTGGGAGCGCTCGTTGTGTCGTCTCACAAAAGACAATCAAACAGTAATAAGCTATTCTCTTGTTCTTAGCATGTTCAAAGATTATTGACGTCATCCAAGCTGTCTCAATAGTAAAGTGGCACATCCTATCTTATCAGTCGCAATGTTTTTCTTGGCGTAGTTAAATATTGTTTGTCGATTGTTTGTCGCTGCAGCTACACGCGCCGCGCTGTTGTCTATGACAGGAAACGTTTGAGTTTCGCTAGCAAATCAAATATTGAACATTTGAGTTCTTAAATTCTATTTATTTTTGGTTAAAGGTATTTATTTATATCTTTATACTCGTGTACTCAAACACATTTTAATATTACTGTATGTTCAGAAAATGTTCGGCGACAGCGCAGTATGTGTATGGGGGCCTATCTATATGAAACCAGGCAGTTATGTCCCAAGATTAGGAAAATAGGTTTTTAATTGGAAATTTCAGATGGTATTCAGAGTTCTTTAAACGATGAGACATACATTTATAGTTACATACAGATAGAAATAAAAAAATGTTTTTGATATGCTTGACATCCTAAAATCTGTAAGAAAAGTTGAAGAAAAATCAGTCGGATTGTTTAAGGTTTGAAGGTTTTGCTCTAAGTGAAACTAAATTCTCGTTTTTAAAATTTTGCATACGGTGACGTCATTGAGCCGGGCACTGCAGCGCCGGCCGCGCACGCGCGCCTCCCTGGTACCCTATCAGTGGCAAGATAAGCGTTCTATTATCAGTGCTGCCTCACAGCGATGTTTGTAAATTATCATATCGACGGTGTTAACTGCAATTTACTGAATATTAATGAAACTATTTAATTAATAACGTATTTGTTACTAAAGCAAATCTCATTAGTACAGATTTATTAGTAACTGAGTTGTGTGAGATTTAACACAAAGTACATAACTTGTACTGCCTTTAGGGGTTGTGGATGAAGGGCGAGCGGCTGTGCCACCCTCCCCATACCCAGAATCACGTCTTTTAACCGACTTCAAATAGGAGAGGGTTAACAATTCGTCTGTATTTTTATGAGTGTTATAACATGCGCCACGTAAAACGAACGCCGGAAGAAAGTGGTGGGGGGGGGGATGTTTGCGCGCTCGGTGCACTCATGCACGACATTATTGGCTTAGCTTATTAATGGTTAATGGTTGGTATAATAAAAAACATAGATATTAAATAGAATACCATCATCATCATCGTCGTCATCAGCCCTCGTCCGCCCACTGCTGGACATAGAATACCACTAAAAAGGAATGAAAATATCTTTGATTTATTGTGCAATGTTTATTTAAATTAAGTACAAATATAGTACAGTAAATTTAAAGTAATGAAACGCCTTCCATTAAGTCGTAGGGTGAGTGAGCCCACGAGCCAACAGTGAGGCTGCAAGCCGGCAGCGGGTCACCCGCCCGCCGCGCGCCTTACCTTATACCACTAAACAGACCGATAAATCTCCTACTGTGCAGCTTTCCGTCAGCGTTCGTGTTATGTGGCGCGGGCTGTACCACAGAACATCGCCCCTGGTGCTCCGATTTTGATTTTTTTACGGGAGTAGTGTTCACCGGCGCGTGCCGTGTTCTTTTTGTTAAAAACTTTTTTTAAAAAATATTTGAGTACAAACTATTGGAATTTTCAGAATATTATACTTAATAACAAATCCATTGTAATTGAAACCATTAACGTTCTTATTACTTAACAATGCAATAAATTTACTAATTAAATTTTCGTTATCAATTACAGAATAAATACACGTGGTTTCCTTAATTAACTTTGAAATATCTCTTCGTCAAATAGACTCATTGTCAATCTAAGCAGTCGTGATGTTTTAAAAACAATGTTTAACTGGCATTAGTTACATCGGACGCATTGCTACAGAATATAAAATCTATTTTAAGACGTCAATAAACGTTTTATTCAGTGCCAGAGCATACCGATGTCTGCAAATATAGGTACTATGATATTTGAGACGCTAAAATGACAGCGACTTGAGTGCAAGAGAGGTTACGAATTTATATTAAGCATTCTTTTATTTCAAGTGACTGACATCCTTTGACAACAAATACTTGTAAATTTAATGTGATTGATATATAAGAGTACAACTATGATGTTACCAAATATTTAATAAATAAAAAAACTGCCTTCAAAATGAAAGGCACTAAAAAGGAAACAAAATAATTAGATCAAGATCCTGGACACATAGAAAACTCTATTAATTCTTGTTACATGTCTATTTCACCATAATTGTAATCTCGGACTCGGTTTCACTTAATAAAATATATCAAAAACGGAGCACCAGAGGCAACGTTCTATGGTAACACACACGAATTGTGAACTTGTGTGTTAGCAAATAATATTAACAGTAACAATGTATATTAGTAACATTTTTGGTATTTGACGAAAGTACAAACATAGTGACGTTGGAACGTCACAGGGAACTCGCGCACCGAGGTGTCATATGAAGCTGTATATTGCTATGTAGTTAACGAGCGACAGATGCGACTGCCAGAGCAACAACAGCACATTGTACATCATCACATCTAGTAAACAAAGCTGGACTGCAACACTGTCAGTTACGATCTTGGTTTATAGCTACTTTATTACTACGGCGTCCGTTAATGGCGGTGCAATGAATGTGACGTTTATCACACACACAGATTAAAAATATCTGAAATTGAAAAATAATGTTTATTTTATTATTTATGGACATAACTATGAAAGTAATAAAAAAATAATTATCATAAAGGATTATTATATTTTCTAAAAACTCATTAACCACTTTGAACTTTAATTAGCGTTTACAATTGTTGTATTTTAAACAACTAAATTATTCCGAAACGTTAGCAAGGTTATTAGGCATTTAATGGCTTGCAATATAATTAATCTGTAATATTCATAAGAATGTGCTTCGAATTTAACCCGATTAAACATTTCTAATTGTAAAGCAAACATCTGTTGATAACGAGCCCGCTGATAAAATCGCTTTTCTGTTTACAAACGCAGCCAGTTGGATGCGTCGCGCGCGCCTTTCCGAACGTGTGCCGGGACACAAACGACAAACGTTGTAAAAGCGCGCCAAAACTTATAGGAACTAGTGACGTGATTACATTTTTCGTTTTGAAATAGTGGGTCAATGACGATAATTGCTTTCTGTTTGTAAATATAAATATAAAAATTGTGAAATTGTTCCGTTTCGTGGAAGATTGCCAATATTGTCTTGTGATTGCTGGATGCCAGATAAATTCGATTTTGAATTATAATTAAGTGTACATACATTTTAAATTGAAATTTTTTATATAGCAATAAATCTTTATCAATTGTTTTTAATAAGTTGAAGTGTTTTTAAGTTGTCGCATTATTAATTAAAGTTGTTTTGATATTTTCTATTATAATTCATCAATCGCATCAATTTTAAATTTCCATTAGATTTTTAGCAGTACGATATACATTTACGAGGTGTTTTAGCGATGTGTTGCGAATACGGTTATAAAGATTCAACGAAAAAATTAAAGATATCACACATTCTTTCCTTTTGATGATAATTAACAAAAAAACGTAAATGAATGTAGTTTTGTTTGTACCATAAAGAATTTAACAGACCTAATCCCTTTGTGACAACAAAAAACCTTGAAGATCTTCAGCCTCTAATTGCACGTATTAAACAAAATGTCAATAAAAATATCATTGGAATTACTTTGAATGCTATTAAATACTCATTAAACACGCGACAGTTGAGCCGGTATTTTATAATGAATTTGAAATGCTTTAGTCCGCCTAATTGAGTTAATTTGTTTACGTCCACAATAGTTTTGTTAAATAGTAAACAAAGAAACCGAACATTTTCAATTTTGTCTACATTATCATAGATTCATATCGCATTCACTTGTCAGCAAATCGACTTGTTAGTGTATTAAATACTCTCTAAGTAATCCCTCCGTAAAGCAACAGTTTTAGTTTGAACTGATAGTGTGATCTTAAAAAGGAAGCTGTGACGAGAAGATCGTTAATTCAAAATTTATTCTAAACACGGATATGTATTTCATTTTTAGGATAGCGCGTTTAATTAAACAAATTCTCCATGCATTATTTTAGCATAAATTGAAGATATTGATTGGCAAACGTCAATTCAATTTTATTAATGTATCATAACCTAAAATAAATCTAGTGTTGCGTATTTCAACGCGCGTCGTTCATCACCTCGGTGATCCCGCAGGCTTGTCATCTCTTACGAACAATCTCCAGCATGTCTTGAGCAATATTATGATCCAGTGATTTCTCATTATTTGTCAAATGAAGTCTCAATTTATTCCACCTCGGCTGCGAGCTAATTTGCTGTATAATTTTATAATAGGCGATATGCTATTATGCTCGAGGAAGTCTTTGGAACATTCTAGAGCGACTTGTAATATATGCGTCGCAGTATGTTCAATATTATGTCATCTGATGACGGCGGCAGCGCCGGCGAGCTTTACTTCCCACGTCCGCACAAGTCTTCGAAGCGAACCGGAAACAAAGCGAAGCGGAACGACTAACTTAAACTAAGACACGGAACGAAAGGATGGCTTCATTCGAATTCATTTTGAACAGTGGAAGAAGCCGCAACATCTGTTGCACGGGACCGGCTCCACTCGTGTAAAATCAGGACCACTTAGGAGACAGCTGTCGAGGAGAAGATGTATGTATGTATAGTGTCTGCAAGAAAACTGGCTACTAGTTAAGTTTTTCTATTCCAGTCAGACGGAACCACGGGCGAAACCTAGTGCAGCCAGTTTTTTTTTTCTTGTTGAAACATAAAACTTATAATAAATTTAGGAACAGGATTACATTGAACACACGGACACGCAGATAAATATTACTAGATTTACGAATGTCTTATGAATCGCTGCATTGCTAGAGAATATTTACAGTATAAAAATATTATTTGCTTAAATGTTTATGTGTGACCTATAGCTAAAACGGATGTCAGGAGCTCGCTAAATTTATATCTATACTCTCTACTTACCCATTTAATCACGAGCGTGTGTTGTGTTGACACAGTGCAACAACTTTACCGCGGACTAAGTAGAGTGACGCAGCGACCCAAAAGGAACATTGTCTTCCGGCAATAATAGTGTCCGCTTTCCTCGAGCCCCGCATTCTCCACCCAGTCTTAGACTTGGAGCTCCCTCGTAGAGCACGGTGCAACTTATTTGCATCGGGTTGTATTAATTCCCTATCAATGGCCGAAGACCTTGAAAATACAGTAAGTCACTTGTATATATATTAACCGCAACAATAGGTCTCTTTGTGTTCGTTAAACAAATAAAAGCGCGGGCTATATTTATGGACTTTTTTGTGGCTGCGAACGTGACTAAAGTGCAGTTTGTTTAAGACCGATGTCGATACGCAGACTTTGTGGTTATTTATCAATTCTAAATTCACACTGTCACGACTTAGGCTCCTTCGAGAAGTGGTACCTGTTTGTTAAAGGCCGGTAATGCGTCTACGGTTCCTCTTGTGTTATACATTCCCATGCGTCGGAGATTCATTGAGAGTGTGGGAAATTGCCAGTTAAGATGTACCGACTAATTTACCTTTTTGAAGTCATGAGGTGTTTAGCTTTGTTATAAAAAAATAATAGATAATTATATGTGTTTCTGAAGCGTGTAGTGAGGTGACACGTGTGCACATTTTATTATAATTTTACGAGATAGTAATGAGTTGTTTACTGTAGACAACGGCGGGGACGTGCGCCCGCGCCGCTGTCGGCGGTTTCTATCAAATCGTGGTATGAATTAATGTCCGCGAGCGCGCGGATCAAGCGGTTTTTATTTATTTTACAACAATAACCGCCGGAATGCGGCGCTGTGGGGAATCTGACGACATTTTATTGATAACAAATAGTAAGAAATGAATAATTTCTCATTATATAAAGGTGCTACGTGTAACTACGATTCGTGGCGAAGATGTTGCATATTTTTCGTGTAAATACAATTTTGGATGAAACAAAAGACTGAAGACTCATTTTTTTTACAATAACGTAAATTACAATTTATCTTTTCAATGTAAATGAATTATTGATAAATATTTTAAATAACATTTAGTGGTTAGAATGAAGATGAATCAGTACGATTTTTTGCATTTTTTTTTAAATAACAATAATGTTGGGAAGCTTGAATAAGCTTGTGTCAGGATATGGTCCACGACAATAGTCGAATGGCGGAATTCGAACTCACGACCGCTAGATCGGTAATCCGTACCCTTAACCATTAGGCTATTGGCACTTCGTTTGATTTATTCCGATTAATTAAACAACATTGGAATTAACAATTGCAATTAGAGCGCGGTTCCGCGGCGCCGGCGCCGGCGACTGACTTTTCATTTACGTAAATAAATTAACTGCACTGCTTTCAATAATTCAATTTGAAATGTGCGACATCGACTTGAAAAATTTCCACGCGAAAGTTAATATCAACCAACAAGTGGTATCTCAAATAATCTATAAAAAATAGTTGAAGTTGATAAGGAGTGAACGTGTCTACAATGTCTTGCTGATTTTCCGATTATGTACTAAAATTCAAACCTTATATACTTCAGTTGGATATAAAAAAATCGCTGAAAAAATGTAATTTTATTTTAGT
Organism: Papilio gigon; assembly: GCA_027563995.1. Classification (NCBI taxonomy): domain Eukaryota; kingdom Metazoa; phylum Arthropoda; class Insecta; order Lepidoptera; family Papilionidae; genus Papilio; species Papilio gigon. The sequence continues at coordinate 3,867,105 of JAODUI010000011.1, read as the reverse complement.
AATTTACTGCTCTTTATCGACTATTACAAAGTGAATGTTAGTACTTTTTCAAAATGAACAAAAACCACATAAATGTTCCGACTTGTAGAATAGCAACTGGTTGGTAAATTTTAGTGTTTACCCGAGTTCGTGGTGTCGCAGCAACAGTAACGTGCACGCTTGGACATGCGATTTATAAAGCAAGGTGAAATCGGTATAGCTAATCGTTATAAATAGCCGACGCTGCGAGCCGTCGTCGTACGAATAAATATACACTCGCAGTCTCACGGTGCATTGGGAATGCTTTGGGGCGTTAGCCTCCGCCAGTCCGCGCCGGTGCAGACCTACATTGTATAGCCTCGGCGCGACTCTAGTCGAGCTGTTTTAGATACTGCGAGCGTTGCGAATGTGTTGACTCGAAATGTACAAAAGTATCTTTATCGTCTAGGTACTTTTTTTATATAAAAAGAGGGAAAACTGGTGGCGAGTCCTGTAACCCTCATCAGAGAGACCATCGAAGAGATCATCGATGCCTATGGACATGTGCAAAACTTATCAGACTGTACTGATTTTATCGTATTTCAATTTTGCGAAAGCTCATAGGGGTAATAAAAAAATATAGAATTAATATTATTTATAGCTTTATATTTGATACTTAATTTGAGCAACAAACGTTCTTTTAGTTAAAACATTCGTATATTTGGATTTTTGCTTTATATTTTAATGTTTCAAACGACTCTATAATTGTCGAGTTCTTAGCTATGCTGTAACCTCAATCCGGAGCGACTGCATGTTGTTACCGTCCCACCTCGCTCGGCCGACTCACTCGTTTACGGGAATCGTTACATACTAGCTACTACTACTATATACCTGTAGGGGTCTTCAATAGTTCCTACACCTATAGTGCATTACCTTTGTAGAAGGTTTCCATCTCTCTAGAAAACTGTTACGTTACATCCGTTGCTCTAAACTTCCTTGTCTAACACACTCGACAAGTTGATTCACTCGAGACATGTGCTTCTAGATATTGTAGAATCCATGAGACAAAACAGATTGTGCATAATAATAATTTGTAATACACATTGTTTTATTATTTATACATATACTAATTTTACGATATTGGCTGTAATATTCTATCGTCTAAAATAATTTTAATAAAAAAGTCTAGCAATCACGTTGACAGCAAACATCAGTAATCAATATCAAATCCGATCAAATTTCCAGTGTTGGTACAATAAGAACAATAGAATTATTGTTATGATAAGTGTATGAGAATGTCTAAATTTGTGAAGAATGTAAAGAAGTGGAGTGGGGTGTCCAGGCCGGGTAGTCAGGAGCTGAACCGCAGCCAGTACTCGCTGGTGTCCTGCGGCGAGCTGACCGCGGAGGCCATCCAGCTGTGGCTCGGGTTGCCCAAGAAGATCAGATACGACCCGGAGTTGGCACCCTTCAGGCAACGATATGAAAAGGAGTTTGGTAAGTTTAATATTTGTTTAAGTGTTACAAGTGTACTAAGTACGTACTTAGTTTTTGAGATATTCGCCGGCGAGTGCACGATACGCTATCCAGGTCTAGGTCGCTACGTTGTTAAACTGATCAATTAAATATTTATAGGTTTTTAATGTTAAAACAAACAGTCATTTATCTGGAGCCAGTGTCCCCTGCCCCGTCAACACGACCGTTATCATTTCATTTTCTCATTAATATTTCCTCATTTCTCTACAGCCCGTGTTACATAACATGATAGCGGCGTGTTCGTGGCGTGGCCACCGGTATTGAATTCTGAAAGGTTGGAACTAAGATTGATTTTGGAAAATTGATAAAAAAAAAAACTTTATTTGTACCAGCAACCTGTAGTATCGGTTTGTTATTCTTTTTTCGCGTAACGCTTTTTTCCAATTGACTAAAATAAAATAAAAACAAAATAGTACGAACCCAGTTTGTTTACATGTTTTACCTCGCCTCGCCGACCTTGCACTGTGATCACGTTGTTGGTAAACTTCAGTTAACACAACAAACAAATAACTCTTATATCGCTGGCCAGCGGGAGTATTTTTGCTAATATCATTTTAAAGCACTCTTAAATTTAAACACAAGTAGGGTGTCCCTTAAAAATGAAGACATCGGAAAAGACTGTTTAATTTTTTTCATTCAATAAATGTTAGGTTATGTTTATAATTGTTTCGTTATTTTGTGGAAGGAAGCTTCTTTGTTAAATCAATATTAGCTTCGAGAAACTTTGGAATGGTAAAGAAACTGAAACTATAAAAACGTCTCCGGCTGCAGCCGGGGAGAGGGGGGTGGGGAGGCGCTACGCGCACAACCGGATCGAACCGGTTTAAAATAGCATAGAGTCGTCTGCCAGCGCCCCTCCGCCAGACCGACACTTGGAATCGTGTCAAAAATGAAAAATACCAAGTCGCTTATGGACGGGACGCGCGTCTCGTGTGCGTCTTATTTGTAATATCGTAATGTCCCAGGATTCTTTGTAACGAGAGCTTCGCTTTCTTTACTAACAAATATTTTTATATTCGTATCAAAAGTTATCAATATTTTACTAGTTCCATATGAACAAAGTCGCTGGCCAAAGCTAGTATAGTTAACTAGTAGATTCTTTTAGTAGTACTCATTGCTATGGTTTAGATAAGTTACAAACCAGGTAGTTAACACTTTGATTGCGCGAGTCTCAGCCAAATGTCACCTTCACAGGACAAGGTCTTGTGAAATAACATTGAAGTAGCTGGAAAAGGCAAATTCATATTTGGCTTCTGTGTTTTTCCAACAAACAAATGAAAACGTTATAGGAAACTTTTTGGCAATTATTATCTGTTTCGTGCTGTCAATTTTAGGTTAGGAACATTTTTCTTAATTCTAATAATATCAAATCAATTCATATAACCTCCAGATAAACACGATCGATAGATATGGTCTGCGATAGCCTAGTTATCTAGATAGTTATTAATTAAAAAGATAATGAGCCGTCTGTCCCTACCCATGTACCTTACGGGAAAGTACACGAGAAATGACTCGTTTCAAAACCTATGAAGTCGTTCAGGCTACAGTCGGTGACAATGGTAGGGACTTATAGCCCGTTAAAGCCTTCACATGTTTTTTTTTACATTCGTAGATTTTTGTTAATTTACTAACATTTATAACCTCGAATTATTTACCTTGTCCTAAGCCCTTTAAGGCGGGTATTTTTTAGCATTTAGCCGCCCACTGCTCCTAAATTGGCAATGTGTGTGTGTGTTTATTATCAGCATATATTCCTGTCACTGCGCCGCGTTAGAGTTACGCAGTCAATGCGTAAATCAAATGTAAATGTTTAATATACCAAATATACACATTTCAATATTTATTAGTGATTGTGCTAATGGAACCCCTTAGGTTTCCATGAATTGTATGGATGGAGAAATAAACAGGCAACTATTGCTGTCCAATGAGTTGGTAAAAGAAATAAATCATGTCTACTTACTTATATTTAGACCGATTTCTCAATTCGCGTTTTGGAAATTCACGGTTTTGAAGGTACCTTTTTAAAAGTTTTAGCTTTCGATGACATTACTGTACGAAACTATCAAAGGTAATAAGCTTTCTCGCGAAGATTTTCTAAGCTGTCTTCCAGCTTGCCCACGTCTTCCATATAAAGTGTCATATTGCCCAGTTACAACTAGTCATCTGTAAGGTATCGTGTTAACAAACTTTGTCAATATGATTATTTAATATAAAAATAATAATTCAGATATTTAGAAACAATTTAGATGACTATAATTGATCAATCTTTTGTGATGACGTGATACTAATGATATTTTAATAGCTGAATTGTTATGTATCCTGCCAAAAATAAGTTTTGGTTATACGACTTTAATGTCTTTATAATGTCGTAGGAGTAAACGAAGAAGAATACATTTAATTGTTTACGATTTAGATTGTAGGTGGATGGCTACAAAGGGAGAGGAAGACAGAAGGTGTAGACGGATTGTGCGAAAGAGGATATGCGTAAGGATGTGAGTTTGATATGAGCTGACAGAGATGTATGGAAGAGTGCATACTGTGTGTACAACGGTACCCTGCGTAGGAAAAAGGGCAGGTTGATGAATAAATTAAATTGTTTGTTTGTCTCGGATAAAAACATCTGCATTGATTATGATGTTTTATTTGTTAATTCTACATAAACTCAAATCAAAACTGCGGCGGATTGATAGTGTAATAAAGCAATACGTAATAAATACACGTGTTCGATTCTCACAAGCCGAGATGTCTAGATGTAATTACGATGTTATCAGGAATAATACTGACGCAATAAATTATGTATCTTATACACATACTATATTCTAGATGTAAATTGTATGTCATTCTTATAGATTGAAGTTGATGAGATTGAATGTGGATGGCTATAAAGGTAGATGAAGACCGAAAAAGGTGTAGATTGTGTGAAAGAGGATATGCGTAGGAAGTGTGTAAGTCCAGATATGACGGCTGACAGAGATGTATGGAAGAGTACATAATGTGCCGACCCTCGGAGGGAAGGGCAGGTTGATGACAATATACTATGGATTTAATATTTATTACAAATCGACCTAAAAAGAGGCTAAGAGTTTAAATTTTTCACCGGTTGGTACGTAGAAAAATGGCGTTTTGTGACTAATAAAAAATATAACTAAGTAAATAAATGGTGTTTGTTAATTTTGTTTGACGATTAAAATTGTAAGTTTTACTATCTCGTGACTTTACATAATTTTGCTCTTGAAATATATGGTCGTCGTAAAATAAATGGAACCAGTTTTTTTATTGAAGGAAATTTAAAACGAAATTTACTTTTTCGTAGAAACAAAGTAACATAAATTAGTTGCTTCTTAACAAATAATTTGCGGATTGTTTTTTCCTCGCCAGTCATTTGATTCATACTAAAATTCTTAAATCGCGCGAAACTTCCGATGGTAAATACTAATTTAATAAATCCTTTGTCGGCAGGAAACCTGGAGAACACCCCACTCTCCAACCAGTCATTAAACGGCTCCGCGCCGGAGACAAAACGCCTGCCGCTCGTCAAGTCCGCGCCGCATCTCAACAACAATAATATTAAAACTTTATCCGCTAATGACGTGGGCGTTAATATTAAAGACCCAGAAAAGGCTAATAATTTCAGCAAAAATGGCGAAAAGTAAGTAACAGTCATGCCATCATCATCATCAGCTCCTGTCTGCCCACTGCCGGACGTAGGCCTTTCCTAATGCCTTCCACAGTATGCGGTCCTCCTTCCGCATACAACGACTTCTTGCCGACCGCAGTTACGTCGTTCAATCGAGCTGTAATTCATATTTAGTGAACACATTAGAACACAACAAAAGTTGTTGACAAACTTAAGGAGAAAGGAATAGAATAGAAAAAAAAATCCCCCGCTAACAGCAGAACTAGATTCAAACCTTCCTTGTTCTTTTTAGGGAGGAGAAGGGACAAACGCGGAAGCAACCAACAAAGGTAATGTCATTTTGTTTGAGGGCGAAACTACCCTTATGAGAACCACAAACACTACGTATAATAAGAAACATGAACATTTGAAAATAGAGATTATTTTAGATTGTATAAAATTACCTTGATTTGTTAACTCTGTCGACAATCTAACAAATTGACCATGCAAAAGGGTCATTAGCTAAAGGGTCACGCTACCTGCGTCAAGGTCACCTCATACCGTAGAAGGGCATGATTATATTGACAAATGTATTTTGATTTCAACTAACATATTATATGACTCGATTGGTTCCAAAACTATATATAATAGTTGATTTGAAAGTCCAACTTGACAGTCTGTACTATTATTATTTATCATCTATTAGATATAACAATTCGGGAAGATTCGAAAAGCTTGTAAAATCTGTTGGAGACATTCTACATTTAGTCTTATTAGTTATGAACCGCTAATCAAATCATGTTTCTATTTAACAAATGGTTATCATAATGAAAGGAATAATTTTTCAACGTTTTTATAATTTTTATAAGTCGTCTGCACCGACATTTTAAATTGTCCCGTCCCTTTCCAGATGTCCAAGGCGAGGCATTACGTGAAGATGATGCTGCTAATCGCCTCCTGGATCTTCTTCACAATTGTGTTCATGCTGTACAACGAAAAGGAGGAAATTAAAAGAAACACTTTCGTAGGACCTGGAGAAATTAAAGGTAAGATAATGGTGAGATTGTCTTAAGCAATCACACGTACAGCATGTTGGGAATTTTCCACCGTTAGGTTGGTAATTGGTAGATGCAGAAGGACGAACGCATACTGCGGAAGGCATTGGGACAGGTTTAAGTCCAGCAGTGGGCAGATAGAGGCTGATACACTTTCGTATGCAGGCTGGCAAAGCTTTCCATCTACACTCATGTAAAACTATTGTCGTTTACGTAACAAGTGCTGTCGTAAACACATTTGTATTCATCTGTTAAGCTGTCGAATTAAAGATGCACCATTACGTTATAGATTTATTGTACTTTTCATAACTCGATCTATAATTTATGTTTAATATTACACGTGTTGAGAACAACTTGTTCACGGCTCGATCGCTAAATACTAAACAGAACCGGTTCTGTATAACAGCTGCTACTATGCTTTGAATAATGAATGAATGATTCAAGTCAACCGTTAGTGCATCAAGTTAACATGTGTTGACTTGTTATTGCCTAGTCACTTTAATGATGGAATCTTTTACTTAAATAATTTACTTGCTGTCACTTGCGACGCCATCTCGCGGAATTTAAAAGAACTTAATTATTAGCATAATATGTGTGCTTTCGTTCATACATCTATACTTTCGCATTTACAATATCAGTAACGCTCTTTATTGTTAGGAAACCTTTTACCTTTCTTCGTTAACAAGGAAAAGTTGTAGTTATTCATAACGTTACCTGCAGATTTCATTTCGGTTTAGAAGCCTTAAGACAAGCTGTAACACTTCTGTCGTACAAGAAACTAAGCCTTCGTTTCAGGAGATCAGCATTGATGTATGTTCAGTGAGCATAACAACGGTTGGAACATTTTTTGTTGTAGATTATTTCTTTAACGCATCTGAGAGTGAGAATCTGTCGGTATTGGTGAAACTATCTGGTCCATTTCTGCCGGAGCATATGGAGAAACATTTGAACTCTACGGAGATGGCGGCGGCTCAGAAGCTGACGGTGTGGCTGGAGAGATGGTCTGCGACTGATGGACCTCCTGCGCTGTCTAAGAACAAACAAATAAAGGTAAAATTGTGATTCCATAAAGAGAATCTGTTATATTATTGGCATTGGTCGATGAACTGATAATAACAAGCAAAAAGGTGATGAAAATATAGAGGTGATGGATACGAATGCATCGCTTACAGGTTTCCGACAAATGGTCCGTGTTACTACAAGAAGAGGAATTCCTCGACTTCAGTCAGGGGGAGCGTCGGACGGCCACGATTACATTAGATCGGAATGCTTCAAGAGCCAACTCGTCGACGGTCCACGCCATCCGAATGCAAACCACGTCTGCACAAACGATACCCCTGACGGTGAGCTACTCGGTGAATCCGATAGACGTCGCCAGCGGGGTCACCTACGCCTGCGTTCTGCTCTGTAGCTTGTACGTGCTGATCATATTTGAGGTGAGTACTAGTAGAGTACTAGAATTAATTGTTTTATCTTTAGTAGATATTGTTTTAATCCAGTCTAACAGAAGTGGCGCTGAAGTTGGACATATAAAATGAGACGGTTGTTTTTAAATACATCTGTATACGAGAAATCGGCAAAACGATCACTCGACCGAGAGTCAGTGCTGCCTTATTGTTATTATGCCATGTTATTTATACAAAAGTATTGATTGTTCTAGATTTGAAACATTATGAAGTTTATTTCCTTTTGGATAAAATTGATATTTAAACGCTAATGTTTAATAAGGGTGCCGACTGTGTGATGCGGCTGTTATCACGAGTTTTGTATATTTATGTTTTGTTTCCGTAGTGATATTGTCGGGAGAAATGTTTATTTGTTTATTATATATTCAATATTGACTGATTGGACGCTAAAGGGGCGGTGGGCTACGACATTCTTTGTAATCCTGTGTATGGATACCATGTTAATATTTTTTATCGATTTGAAAATCAATTGTAATCAATTTATTATGTTAAAGTTAAATATGTATTAGAAAAATTCATAAGTCATAATATATGTACCTACATTTATTTAATAATCAGTCTAGTTTGATTACAAACTGCCGAAAATTAACTTATCTTTTGCTTTAATAAATGTTGTTGTTATGTACAATGCGAGATAAATGTATTACTTAAACGGGAAAAACATGATTGCGTGTTGCGAGAGATTGTCGATAGCTGGCAGGTTTTAATTTTATGAAAAATTGTAAGATACAAAGTAACAAATTTATAAACACCTAAGAGTAAAATCGTACAAGCAAACTGTGAACATAACCTTAAAACTTCTTGTATTCATCATCAACCTGACCTTTTCCTAAGGAAAGTCGCAACCGAACCCTTCCATACATCTCTATCAGCCGTCATATATGAATTCCTTGCGCATACCCTTTTTTCATTCCCTACTATTAAAGCCGTCTCTTACATTTTCTAATAAAAGACAGAGGTCACGATATATATAAACAAAAGAGGTTTGTTTGGTTTGGAAAAAAAGTTTTTTTTTTTTTACTTTAGATGTGTTTTCTTTGTTTCAATTTGACGAAATTTTTGGTAAATATTATTAGAAGATTATTTATTTTATATAAAGAAGGAACATTTATTTTTGCTTTTGTTTATTTTTTACAGGAACACATATATTTTTTTTAATGTCATATCATTATGTATATCTACGGCGAGGCCTAGAAAAGAGTTATAACAAACTATATAGCATATCATTATCACGGAATACATATGACAACAGTACACATGCTGTCTACTGACTAGAACGCGTAGAATAATGAATTAAAATTTGCTTATCACGTTTTTAACGGCATCAAAACTAATTATTTCTTGTAAGTTTAACATGTTCATGATTAAATTAGCGTGTTGAGATAACAAAAAAAATATGTTTACTGTTTCATACGATTCTCTACCAGAACACAATCCGTTTTACATTTATATTAAGAAAAAAAACTGACACTGGTTTGGATCAATCACTTTATAAGGCCCGTCATACACTTACAGTAATAACTGAATACTTGAATTGTTCAGTTCAAACGCTGCTGTGTACGTGCGGCGCCCTTTCTCCCGCAGGACATAGGCCTTAGTGCGGACGGAGTGAAGTAGTTGGATTCGGAAGGGGGACCGCTTACTGCGGGAGGCGTTGGGAAGGCCTATGGCCAGCAGTGGGCAGACAATGTTTTATAATGGTGTTGAAAAGGTTTTATCACAAAGTATTTGTTTTAATTACTTAGACCTTGAATCATATAATTTAAAGTTTAACATTTTAACTATGGTATAATTTTCTATCTAACCTTATCCACCTTATCTATAATTATTCAGTTTATTGTTTGTAATAACACTATGACATAGTCAATCGAGATAAAAAAAACATTCATTACAAGAAAATCGTGTTTGGAAAAAGTCGATTTGTAATCAGTTAATTTTAGTTTTTTTTTGTTACTTTGTAAAAATATACGTCTTGACTCATTCGCGGACGGTTGAAATGTTTTCACACGATTCAATATATTCAGCATTACAACAATCGAGTAATTTTGTATTCGGATTAATATTTTTTTTATTGCCAATTGTTCATTTTTGCTTTTAACAAGAATCGGCATCGTCTTATCTTGGATTTGTAATTAATTTCTAAATTTATTTTTAGCTTGTATGCAATTTATTTCACATAATTATTTGTCGATGCTACTAATAATAGCATTAAGAAATCATTTAGGTAATAATTGTGTGGGAATTATGGAAATACTTTTTGGTGTTGAAATACAATAAAGTTTTCATTTACAATAACAATTCATTTCCTAGTCAGTTAGGAAGTTGCGTATTTCCTAAACTACTACCTGATTAATAATTGATTTTCATTATTAATTAATTTAAAGGTCATTTCAAACAGTAATTAATTGACGCATTAGTTAACCACGTCGGTCCAGTTTGGAAGTGAATATTATTGACTTCAAATTCCATTATATGCATGGCGTCATTATGTTTTGTGATTGTTTGCTTGAAATGACCGCTTCAAACATTTCTCTTAGATGGAACTGATTAAAAATTTTATTTGTTTCAGATAAATGCGGCAACCGAGGAACGGATCACGTATAATGAGTTGGTGCAGGCAGCAGTCAACCTCGCGGTCTCTCTGGTGCGAATCGGTGTCAAGAAGGGAGATGTCGTGGGTGTGTGCGCGGAGAATCGACTGGAGAACTGGTCTATTGTAATGGCGATTGTCAGTGCTGGTGCTATCGTCACTCCTATTAGTATCGGATATGTTAAAGGTAACATTATGATCTCAATTATCAAATTCTCACTTTGTATCATAAATTATCATCATCAGCTACTCGTCCCCACTGTGGGGCTCGGAGCTTACCCTTTTAGTGGTAACTAAGCCAAAGTCAACGCTGGCCCAGAGCGGTTGGCTTCACGTATATCTTTGAATTTCTTCGCCAATTTGTAGGTTGCATCATGAAGTTTTCCTTTACTGTCAGAGCGTTAGATAATGTTTATATGAAATTCGGAAATTGAAAACATGTACATGGCGGTGATCGAACCTGGGCATATGTTGAGTACGGTCCGGTCTGGTTAAGCGCTTAGCAATTGCACCACCGAGGCTCAACTGACGCGTATCACGATATTTTATGATATATTATTGACTTACAATATTTTCTTTAGATGAACTCAAGCACATATTGAATATATCGAAACCCAGCTATTTATTTTGCTCGAAACAAGCTTACGATACACACGAAGTAGTGTTCAAATCGTTGAGTTTTATAAAGAATATTATATTCATTGACGATAGACCGAAAGGTTCGCTATCTTATAAAGACTTGGCGATTGTTTCAACTGATTCGTTGATCAAGAAGAATGTTGATATAGAAGAGTTTTTACCTGTCGAAGTAGATGGACGAACAGACAGCGCTTTCATCATGTATTCATCGGGAACGACGGGACTGCCGAAGGGCGTAATCATAACACATGTAAATGTAATATCTACTTGTGTAGTGTAAGTATTGGTTTCAGTAGGCATACGTAACTCTTAATTAATCGTGTGAGCCGAGGTAGAGTCCACTCCAGCAATGATTGATGACCGTGAAATACCACGACCAATCAGAAGACAATCTTGACGTCGAAGTAATTCTGCGTGCTGTCCTTTAAGTGTGTGTTATGCCATTTCTAGTCCCTTTCCTTCCCCTTTGTAATAAAGATGGGAAGGGAAAGGGATGTACAGAAAAGGAAGATATCTTTTGATGAATAATCGTCTTTTCAGACCTGACGTATGCGATCCGAAGTTAGTTGTTTTGAATATATCTCCGTGGTACCACGCCATGGGTCTGATGATGATGCTTGTCTACATGGGCCACGGGGCTAAGACAGTTTTTCTAACTAAATTCGAAATTAGTCTATATTTGCAGTCTATAGAAAAATATAAGGTTAGTGAAAACGTGTTATGATGCTTCTTTAATAATAATTTTGATAAGTACATTATAATAAAATGAGGTTTCCTATAACTATATAAACTTTTCATAAAATATCTTGCCTTTGCCTTTTACCATCATTTTACTATAAGAATTGATATGGATTCTCATTGGTCTGATTAATTGTATAGAGGATGTCTAGAAGTCATATTCGATTTGAAGCAAAATTAAACTTTAAACACGTAAAAATAAGGCTTCTTATTCTCTAATAATTTACTTTTAAATTAACCTTCATACTTTTGCAAAATTTCTTTAAAAATGTGTACAAAGGTCTCAGTTCAGTTATTAATATAAATATTAATTTCAGGCCAATCAATTAATTTTGGTGCCGCCTGTGATTCTTATGTTGACCAAAACTGATATTAAACACGACGTGAGTTCAGTACAAGTGATCCTCAGTGGAGCTGCTGTTTTACAAAAGGATACCATCGACGAAGTTAAAAAAAAGTAAGTTTAAACCATTTAATATACGTCTAAATAATAAAGACAGCCTAAGAAAAAAACCTTGACCAAGTCATCGGTGAATCGGTTAAGGTTGCGGGTGTGCACGGCATGCGGATGACACAGGGCCGGTGATCGTGGCAATCGATGGCTGGGGCCTACGTCCAGCATTGGACTACATTAAGCTGATAATACATACGTCTAATATTCACTTGAACTCATACGATAGCTGCTACTAGTTTCGGGCGAGCGTTTGTCTTTTGTCTCTTTTTTTTTTATGATTTCTAAACTAACGCTCGACCACGATCCCACCCGATGCCGAGTGATGACGTGGTCGAAATATTGTACGTGCTAGTTTAGTAAGTGCCTAGTGCCTCGCGATCGTGTCGCTTAATGTTTTCGTAAACTTGGGTTAACTGTATAGGGACAAGTTGACTATTAAAAATCGCATCTTCTAATCTCCTTTCTTTAATTTATCAATGTATTTGAAATATGAAATTGTAAGCTGATCGTATTAATAGTTTGAATTCAAATCCGATGTCTGCACGTGATTTCTTAAACGTTAGGCCTTGAAGTTTTTTTTTAACAAGAAAATCAAAATAAGAACAAAACTAATTTCACTAAGAAACTTATCACAAAATATTATTACAATAGTTTTAAGCCATTTTTATATACGAGTGAGTCAATGTTTTAAATATGAATAGTGTTAAATAATTGTTAACAGATAAATTATTACTACAATCTTATCTTTTATCAAACAATTAATAAAATTGGAATGTCTGGATATAACAAAATAAAATGTATTTAACGAAAATGTTGGTTTTGCGATGCTTATAAGGAAAATCGATTCTATTTAAACTGTCGTGTCTAAAAATCGGCCGCTTTTCCGGGTAATGTCGGGTACACGGCTGGACCGGTTTTGATTGGACCTTTAATCAGTTACCTGTTACGGAAGTACTTGGTTAATTTTTTTACCGAACTCACTAGCAGTAGTTGGTTTTAAATAATTTTGTAACAGAGAATGCATTACTATATGCATATGTTTTTTTCTCTTTTTTTGTTAATTTACTAATATTTCTTGTAACCATTCCTTGCTTGAAATCGCTTGTATTAGGATATGGGCCACGACAATAATCTTAGTCAGTCTTAACCATTACGCTATTGGCGCTTCTTAACTACATAGATAATATATCTATTTAATAAAACGTAATTACTGGAGTTTAGATTATATTCGTTCGCGGAATAAACAATAAGAGAAATTGTATTGTTTATTTCGCGTTATCATCATCAGCCTCCGTCTGCCCACTATTAGACCTATCCCAATGCCTTTCATAGTATGCGGCTCGTAAAATTTCTAACATTTGAATAAAGAAAACGTATTGGTTACTGGTGTGTTTTGAGAGACTTTAATTAAATTGAATTACAGGTTTCCAAATATAATCGATGTCTACCAAGGCTATGGAATGACTGAGGCCACGGTCATGATAACACTAAACTCGCACGTCAATGGAAAACAATGTAAGCCGGGCAGCGTGGGCAAAGTTGTTAATAATACAATTGTTAAGGTTAGCTATAATACGAAAACACAGTCCGTTTTAACCGCACAGTTAAAGTTTACGTGCTTATAAAAATGTTTATTCCAAGTTATACTAACCAAATCATAGTTACCTACACATAACAGTTCGCTTTTTCAGTTAAAAATTATACTGTTTAACTAATTTTTTACTTCAACTTTAAAAAACTAAGATTATTTTTTTGAGCCGCGTGCAAGACATGTGACGATGGTGATGCTATTCTGTTTTTAAATAATTTCAATATACCAGTACCAATATTAAACAACATTAAGTAAACAAAATCAACAGTTATTGCGTAACATCTTTTCTTTTAAACAAACATCGTTTATTTGATTATTTCGTTATTCAAAAAGTCAATAATTATTATGCTGATGTAATAATAATTCTTTTGTTTACCAGATAGTTGACATAGATACGCGCGAAGCTTTAGGTCCGTACGAGAAAGGAGAGCTATGCTTCAAAAGTCCCATGGTTATGAAGGGATACGTAGGAAAAGATAGGAGTGCAGACTTTGACGAAGAAGGCTTCTATAAGACTGGAGATATCGCGTATTACGACGATGAGAAGTTCTTGTATATTGTAGATCGACTAAAAGAATTGGTCAAATATAAGGGTTTTCAAGTAAGTAACAATATTCACTTTAATCTTTGCATAATTTAACAATCTGTGCAGAAAGAAGTAGATTAAAAAAAGAACAATAAAAACATATATATAGAGGGCGTTTCTTCTATATACAGTATGATCTAAAAGATGACATTTATTTAAATTAGCACAACATAAATTGGGTTTAGGAGTTGGATTTTAAGGAACTCAACAAATTTTTTTTTTGTTCCGACGCTGAGGAAACATACTGTATAATGAACCATCTACGAATTAAAATGCAGAAGATAACATTTCGTCTGGATTTATCGTGCTACTTGCTAGCACTGCAACAGTTTCATATTCGAAACTCGACCACTGTTGCGGCTGTAGTAAAACGTTTGTTTTTATTTTATCAGGTTCCTCCTGCAGAAATAGAAACAGTATTAATGCAGCATCCGGACGTACTTGACGTGGGTGTTGTGGGATTGCCGGATGCTGATGCGGGAGAGCTGCCGGTCGCGTTCGTGGTGCCACGAGCTGGTGTTAATCCTTCGGAGAAAGAACTACAGAGTTTCGTCGCTGAAAGGGTACGTGTTGCATGTTTGAAAAACAGTCTAGGAATGTGGTTGAAGTATTAGGAATTTTGCTAGTATTTTTTACCCATATGATGTTCAATGCGAAAGGAAGACTGCATACTGTGGAAGGCATTGGGAAAGGCCTATGTCCAGCAGTGGGCACGAAGGCTGATTATGATCTATATGTAGCAAATTGCAAGGTAGAAGAGAAGTTGAAAATTGAAAGAGAATATACTAACAATTAAGATGGCTTTAAAGTCGAGAAGACCAGCCTATTACAACTTAAAAAAAAACATTAGTCAATATCATTTTAGATAATTCAAAATCTGTGATACTGAAATGATCGTGTTTTTCTTTGATAATAGTTACAACAAATTCATATTCAACTTATTATAATTGTTTCAGTTATCAAATCCGAAACATCTACGTGGCGGTGTAAGATTTGTTAAGGAGATACCTAAAAACCCGAGCGGGAAAATTCTAAGAAAACTTCTACGACAGATGCTTAAAGAATAGTGTATATGTTAACAAATAAGATAAAACGATTGTTTTCTAAATATTTATTACATATGGGACGATAAGAATATAACAAACGTGGCCTATTTATGAGTTTCTTTTATAAATTACTTGCAAATGATTTTAACCATGTTGTATTCTCACCTGATTTACGCGTTTTAGATTAATAGCTTGCGATAGTTACTTGGTAAATTCTATAATAATAATAATCAATTATTTCATTTCACAACGGTACACATAATCAAAGTTAATTTAATTTATACATAAAACATTACCATTTAAACAAAAAATACAAACAATAAAAAGAGAAATAAACACAGTGATTACCGTCTGGCCGACCTTGTGCTGGCCACGTGAATGTGCTCACGCAACCAGTGTCACATGACGGGGCAATCGGGCTCCTCACACAGTCCTCTCGGGATGCTGTTGGTGCTCTCCCGAACTCTGCGTAAGAGTGACGCAATCCGTTTACGCGGTACGGCATCAAAACCATCCGTCTGTGTTTGCTTAAACATTTCAGACGCGCTGCAGTGTCGAGGGAGCCCCAACAGCATCCTAAGGCTATTATTATATTGAACTCCAAGGGCGCTGAGAGCCCGCTGCGTGATGTCTTTGTCGTCCTTCAAATTCTCAGTGACGACATATCCCAGATATTTGAAAGACGACACGTTTTGTAGGGCGACTCCGTTTAATTTGATAGGCGGAACATGCGCCATCTTACGATCTTTCGCGCCGAATGCCATTTGCTCGCTCTTGTTGACATTGTATACCAGGCCATGAGTGTTCGCGTATTCCTCACATATGGCCACCAGTCTTCTCAGAGCGGCAACCGAAGGACTCAGCTGCACCATGTCGTCCGCGTAGCTTATGCTATTCATAGCTTGGCCGTCGATGGAGCATCCCACACCGGCGTTACTGAGCTCGACGATTAGCTGGTTTATATACAAGTTGAAGAGCGAGGGCGAGGATAGAACATAAATTTACCCAGTTAATAAACACTAACACTAACATTTGATTTAAAAAAAGAACTAAACGTTCTAAATAGTAGAAACGTAACGTAACGAATAGTAACGTTCTAAACACGGACTCGATATGTCACAACTGTTACCTTTTTGGGCAACATTTGCTTCGATCACTAAACTGTTTTAACGTACGACCCACCCCCACCTCCAACCCCCAGGAAGATAAATAAATTCATTCTATATTACACTGGCGCTAAATTTAAATACATGGTTTAGAAATCTTAGCAATCTTTTGTTTTGTGAATTATCTGTCGAGTCTCCGAATAGCGCCCGAGCCATAATTGTCCCACCTCCCCCCCTCCTCCCCTCGCTACGCTACAATTAAACACAGGGAACCAAATGTAATAATAAAGTGATTAAAGTCCCTAGACAATGTTAACCATACTCGTCATAACGAGCGTAATCTGTTTTGCATATAAGCATGTTTTTGTGTTTGTGGTATGGTACAAATAAAATTGTAAATATATATTTGCCAATTTCATTATGACCTATAACCTCACCGGCTCAACCGATTGTCTATTGTCTAGACTAGAAAGATGATAATGTCATACGACTCCTGTTTTTTTTAGATGAGAAGCGGGTAAAAGAGCATCGATGTTTTTCTGTTTTCCAAAGAGTGACGTAGTCATAGTTTTTTTTAAACAATTACTTGTCCTATAAGACAATGGATTAAGAAACATGTTGTAGATTTAGACGGTCAGATAAACAGCTTAATATTAAGTTATCAAAGTATAAATGAATTGACGAAGAAGTTTTTCCGCTAACTCATTTTAATTTGTAGTCGCCTGTTTTTTGAAATACGAACATGATACATTTGAATTGGAACTTTGAGTTCTTTTGTCGAAATCTTAACCTCCATAGTCAAAGATTTTTTTTCAATTAACTTAACTCTGTCAAAGTATTCGTTCGCGCGATTTCCTGAAGAAAGTAGAAAGTTTTCTCTTAATACATATTATAGTAATGAAAATATAAAGATAAAATAAAAAAAAACAACAACAATATTATAAACTCTATCTGCTAACGTTTTCAAATTTTGTTTTCGTACAAACATTACGACCATGTAATAACATTGAATGTGAATTGACAGAGGTGAAAAGATTGAATAAGGCTTGTGAAAGTGGACACCGTAAGGTAATGAATTCAGATATACATCTGATAGAGAAGTACTGTACGACCATTCGCAGGGAAAATGGCATCTTAATGATGACCAGCATTACGATATGTTCAAAGTTTATGATAAAGAAATTAACATCAACACGTAATATAAAATCCTCAAGTGGGGTAACGAAATAATAATAGGAATATAAATTATCAGAGGTTATTATTTGATAAGCCTCGAATATAATAATATCTGAAACATGCTATCTTATCGGATGAATTTATGTTTGTTATGTAGGAAACGTACGAGGGAAAGAGACTATCAAAATTTATAGAAAAATACTTATTTCCACATTCTTTATTTCTATCGGCTTTTGTTTTTTTTTGTCTCATGGAATTTCATCCTGGAACGAACGAAGACAGCTAATATAAATATAAAATTAAACACAATTCTTGATGTTTCTTCTGGCATACTAATGAGTGCTCCTAATGAAATACAATATTACAAAAACTGCATAAATACAAGACTTTAAACAAAAAGTACGCAAAACCAAATTGATATATTTTAAATAGAAAACAAAAAATGTTAATTAATATTCATTTATAATTACATACATTAGTACGTGTATGTAAATTATGTACCTACTCATTTTTAAACGAAATTTGCCAAACAAATGAATGTAAAATTTGATTAATTTTTTTATAAGAGAAACGAGCAAACAAGCGTGACGGGATCTCAAGAGTGATCATCGATGCTCAGACATCTGCAATACTACAATAACCACAATGCGTTTCCGGCCTTTGAGTTAATATAGAGATGTGCAAAGCTAATTTTTTATAAGAGAAGGGGGCAAACAAGCGGCGAGATCATGAGGTGATCATCGACTCCCAGACATCTGCTATACGAGGCGAACCACATAGAACATTACTTATACTCTACTTTAGAATTAACTGAGCTCTTAGAAGTTTCGAACTTAAACGATTTATCTGATCTACCTGTATCATATCGTCATCATCATAAATAGCTCATTATACGTCCCCACCGAGGAGCTCTGAGCATACCCTATTATTAGGGTTGACTAGGCCATAGTCAACCACGCTGGCCTAGTACGGGTTGGTTGACTTCACACATATCTGTATCATGTAATTTCCATCAATGTGCAACCAGTTTATATAATAAACGGACCAAAGAAGACTTTGTACTAAATAATCATTCATATCGTTTACTTAAGTTATAATTGCAAGCGGAGGTGACGTTTGGCATATTTCTAATGCCGAAATACGTACATACGAATATGTAGGAAAACATATTGCTATCTCAATTATTCTCCTTGAGAAAACTGCGACAGCAATAAGGCAATGTGATAATTTTAAGTGGAAATTTCAGTACAAGGTTGTGTTATTCTAATGTTATTTTTTGTTCACTGCAATAAAAACATAAATTGTTTTGGATACGTTTTTTTTTTTTATTTTAAAAAATCTCAGAATGTGCAATACGTTTTTAAGATATTTTTGCAAATGCTCATAAGCGTAGTGAATAAATTATTTTTAATAAGTATCCGGCAACATAAATGATCATAACGGTGTTGGTTGTTCAGATAGCGTGCTGTATACCGCACACGTTCATACACCAATGCATTTAGCTATGCAGTGAATATTCCAATACTAACTATAGAAACATAAAAACTTATTCAACCCTCTTTTTTTTAATTAATAAAAGATTTTTAATCTTTATAGATGGATAGGTCGTTGCTTGGAAATAACAGCTCCTGCTTTGTTCCGACATGAACACTCGTGTTGAACTTACCGGCAGTTAATTCTATTACTCTTAATTATGTTTAAATTTCCACCGTCATTACCATATTGGCGAAAATCGAATAGGCACAATATACCAAGGCTTAAAACCTGGCAATGTTTATAGATCAATGAACTCTTACATTTTACGTCCGCCATGACAGAAATAATTTGATTTAACCTTTGACCCTGAACTGACTAAAATTTGACAGTTGACATGACTTTGACATTGTAACTGTCACATGTCATCGTTAGTAACCGTTCATAGTCCTAGTCCTTAGCTAGTAAAGAAATAGGTATATTTCCAACTAAAAACATATTATAGCCTTGTATGGATAACAGGCGCAAGACCGCTTGATTACTCGCTGCCGGTCGCGTTTGTATCAAAGAGGCCTCGGTGCTCGCTGTATCAGACGTGTCGCTCGTAAACAAATTATATAATGTTGAAAAATCCTCTCTATGTGTACGGGCCGGAGGACAGATATGTGCCCGCCAAATTGAATGCTGGTGACTTTATATTACAAAAACTATGGGAGAACAAGGAAAAAGTTTCAATGGTGAGTTAATTTAGCGAATTATAAGTTTATTCTAATCTTTGAAAACAACATTCAAATGTAAAATGATTAAGTTTATTTTGATAGTGATGAATGATAAATTATATGTATTAATACAAATGCGTGTGAAGATTCTTATGTTTAGTTTCGTAGATTACCAAGAATTAATTCTGAAGGTCAATGACCATTTGACATTTGTATCACAGACAGCAAAGATTATACGTTTGTAAACTTGTATCGTAATTTATTGACGAATATAAAAAAATAACTTAATTAAACAGTTGAAGATAGCGTATTGTGCTGTTAAACGTTTTAATATAAAATGGAGACATCGATATTTATGTCAATGAGACATAACCTAAAAAAAGACCAATTTACCCAAAGTCTTTTGTTATCCCATTCGTTCTCTTTATGAGAAACAGAGATAGAAATATGTTTATACAGATTTTACAACATTGAAAACTAACTCTCAATATGTTTAAATAACTAAACAAAGACATGAGATACCGCAATAATCGAATCGAACAAGATAAAAAAAAACTCGGCTTGTTTATACTTGTGACTTGCTTATTTTTGTGTAGTAAATCATATCATATATTAAAAACGTTTCCATTGAAAGTTATTTATTTTGCAATGTAACGATTGACATTAGCTTAGGATTTTACATATATGGCCAACGAGCTAGGTGTGTCGAAACTATGCAACACATAAAAAAGTGTAATCTAAGATATACATGTATAGGTTTGTGATGATTCAAAGATGATGAAAATTTGTCCTTGCTATTTAATAATGGCAGGCGCGAACATGCCTTCATACATACAGGCATACGTACATAGATTTAGAAATTTACGAGATTCTAACTGTAATAATATCTTTTGTAGTTATAGTTTAAAGAATTACATCCTACAAAGATGTTGCAGTTTCATAAGGAAGGAAGTTGACAATCACAAGCTTGCAGAAAAACAACCGTCATTTGTTTTAATACTCATAATAGGTATCCAAAGAATTACTTTAAGTTTACGTAAAACGATTGATTACAAGAAATGACTCATTGTTTTAATTATCATGGCATATTTGGCGGCAATTAACACTCGTCTATGCATTTTATCATTCAATTAAGTCACATTTACAATGTTTCAATATGACACGTGTAATCCAAAACACGTTTATTGAGGATATTTTTTTTCACAAATTATGGAAAAAATCAAAATTAAATTTCATAAAAAAATATTAATTGAGAAACACAAAGTCATATAAATAATTATTAAACGAATCTATTAGCAAACGGTAAATGACATTATCTGTGGTTTCAGACTCAAATGAACTATAGAACTAGAAAACATTGACGATCGTAATGTTCCCCGGGACGTATCCGACAATGTCGGATCTTGATATCTCAGAATGGTCTAGAGAATATAAGAATGTATGCCAAGACAAATTATTTAATTTTCTGTTCTGGTTTTTCTAGATAAATGGAGCGACTGATGAAAAATTGACCTATATAGAGATGGCCCAAGAGGCTATGAACCTAGCTGTGTCGTTGGTGAAACTCGGCTTACGCAGGGGAGACGTGGTGGCTATATGCTCGGAGAATCGTCGAGAGTTCTGGAGTACTGTCATTGGAGCGAGCTGTGCTGGCGGTGTTATCACCACTATCAATACAACATATACCAAAGGTAATAGACTAGCGAACTAGCTGTGCGCCTGTGATCACGTGACCACGTATTGCTAATAGCAAAGTATCAATTCACTGACACAAACTACTTTAGTCGATAGCTATCATTCGTAATCCCAGATGTGCGGTTTTTAGTCACAGTTTTCTATACGTGCAACAGAACCCCAGATCAGCTAAATCTCAATACATGATGCAATATAAAGTAAAATTGATAGGTAAAACAATATCTTAACAAGATTGATAGAATCATATTGTGGATATCTTATCAGGTTTTTTGTTTTAATACTGACAAAGTCCAATTGTTGGACCGTTGGACAAAGTCCATTGTTACGATGGTTGAGTCATACTATGTACCTACTGAATATATTTTTTTTACAATAATAGAAGCATCAATAGCTTAATGTTCAGGGGTACGGATTTCTGATAACGTGTTCGAAGGTTCCAACTCCGTCTATTGATCTATTGTTAACCATAACCTAGCACAAATCTAGGCTTGTTGGAATGGAACAAGAATAATTAGTAAATTAACAGACATCTGTTAATATTTTAATAAAAAATACCAATGTGTTATATTAATTAACATTATTATGAAACAATAGACACATTAGTCCAATAAAATAATCTGAGCGACCTTGCGGTAGTCATTTGTTCCTGTGAATGCAGCCAGTGTGACATGGTAGGGTAGGCCATCCTAAGACTCGGTGATAATATAATGATATCTTAGACTGCTGTGTTCTATTGAACACGGTTTAAAAATACAATATACTTAGTTATTTCATTTTTTTTTTCAAAACAAGCTAGTTATCTCTTCGCTTCAACTAACCGTCAATTGAGTACTTAAAGATATCACGAAGAATATTAATCAATTTTAATTAGCAGGTTAGCGTTTTTGTTACATGTTTCGTATTTTATAAATTGGTATTTAAATAAGTCTATCTATCGTCAAGACAAAAAACATATAATACGTCTTTAACCCATCTAAACTTTCGCATGTTATTAGTAAGTGTTACTCGGGACTCTGTTCGCACGAAATTAAAAAAAAACTCTGAATGGCAACTAGAGCTATCATCATCATCATCATCGGCCCTTTTCTGCCCACTGTTGGACATAGGCTTTTCCTAATGCCTTCCACAGTATGCGGTCCTCCGCCATCCGCCTCCAACGCCTTCCTTAAATAGGTATTGACTCTTTAAAATTACTAGATTTTTTATACACATTTTTTGTATTTGCAGATGAATTGAAACACGTAATGGGAATATCGAAGCCTAAATACTTGTTTTGTTCACCGTTGTCTTATAAGGCACAAGCCAAGAACCTCAACAATATAGAATGCGTTAAAAAGACGATTGTATTCGGTGAAGACAAACAAAAGAATTTATTGTCTTATAACGATTTGGCTTTTGCTGGACGAGGATCTACGTCGGTGTTGAAACAAAATGTCAATATAGAAGAATTCGAACCAATAGAAATAACGGGCAAAGATGACGTTGCTATGATTTTATATTCATCAGGAACTACGGGTCTACCAAAAGGTGTTATGATAACACATTTGAATATTTTAACAGCTTGCGCGTAAGTTTGTTTATCTTATTGTGAAAGTTTTATATATTTAATACACTACTCCACGTAGTTGGCACGTGAGGTTAAAGAGCTCTCATGTTATCTACGTGCCAATTCAAATGTCTTGCATTATAAAAAAAATCAACATATATTTAGAATGTTGAATTCTTTTAGTCTCTAGATCTAGGATAATTATTTTATCTAGAATATCCAGAAATCAGTGATTATAGCACCATTCGGGGAAGAATAATTTGTAACACTATTGTTTACTACTGAAGCTGCTAGAGTTGAAGTTTGCTTGTAAGGTTTATTTTTAATAATAATACTAAAGGGGGGAATCCCGTCTGGATGGGATTTCCTATGTATATATATATATGTGTGTATATTTTATGATATAGAATAAATAACATCTTCTAAATCATCTTCATATTCTTCAACTTCAACATAACATTATGTAGAAGTTATTTATATATTGATTTATTATGTAATGGCCAGACGGAGACAAAGTATTCAATTACCCCCATAATAAATATTAAAAAGTAAAATAATGTTTTTATATTCTAATAACTTAAATTAAACATTAAAAGTAAAGATGAATCTTTTCTTTTGCATGTTTTTTTTTCACAAAGCATCCAATTGTGTTGACGTATGAATTAAAAAAAAACTTACATAATACATTGAACAGAAAGAAAAATCCACAGTCTGTTATCGTATATATTAATCACTTTTTTTAAAAACATGTTTTTAATTACAATAAATATAATGTAATGCCTGTATGTTTGTCCCCTATGTTTACCGAACGTCTGAACAAATTTTCACACAGTCTATTTTTCGAAGTTTTTAATTTAAATTTTATATTTTATTAATTGTGACTTTATTTGACATTATGTTATAAAATCATTTAAATATTTCACATTAATTAACTTCAAACTTAAAAAAAATATATTGTCTACAGAACGACAATGGATACGCCAGAATTTGTGACTCTGACTATAACACCGTGGTACCACACCATGGGTCTAATGACACACCTCATAGGATTCTGCAAAGGCAAAACTTCAATATACCTACCGAAGTTTGAAATCGAACAATATCTACATACTGTAGAGAAATACAAGGTACGTTGTAATTATTTAACACGTTGGCTGCGGCACCAATTCTTGCGTACTTTCTGTCTCTGCGGTACGAGGTGTTATCGACCCGCTCCGTGACTAGACGTTAGTGCGATACGCGGTGCATTAGACCCCACATCTTTTAACAAAGTTATGCCCTTCGCACCACAGAGAAGTACATGTTTTTCCTTGCCGCACTGCAGGTAAGTTGCATTAGGGGATGATTTAGGCCTCGTTTCGCAGCGAACTTATTAAAAACTTACTTACTCAGCTGGAGCAGCGACCCAAAGTGGGTCTTGGCCTCCGACGAGAGATCGCCAAAGAAGTCTGTTTTGTGCCGTCTAGTACCAGTTGCTCGCTTAAACGAACTTAAAAACTTTTAATGTTAGTAATTGAAACATAATTCTTGCTATATGGTGGACATTACGAGGACTTTCCTTCAACAAACGTCGGTAGCGCTCTCTGTCTATATCTACATAAGGTTTGGCTTTACCTCCTGTTTATCGATAAAGCTAGAGGTAAGATAATTTATCGTCTTGTTCCCAGGTCACTCAGCTTTCAGTGGTGCCTCCGGTGTTGGTGGCGCTATGCAAGTCACCGTCCAAGCATGACGTCAGCACCGTGACGGTGGTACTTTGCGGCGCAGCTCCTTTACATAAAGAAACGGCGGATGCAGTATACACTAGGTGTCCTTGATTTTTATTGATATTAACAAAAAAAAAAATGTTGATAAAATTTTGACGATTTTATAAAGTGACAGTAAATTATATCAATCAAATTTTTGATAGTGGATCACAATCACTCGATTAAAAGTATAGCAAAAAAAAATGATCGGTATTTGTATGACTATAAACTATTTTTAGATTCCCAAACGCGCAAGCCGTGTTACAAGGATACGGTATGACAGAGGCCACACTAGCTGTTTCTATTAACATCGATCCGGAGAAACGTTCGAGCGTGGGACAAGTTAACTCGAACAGTGTTGTTAAGGTTTGTAATGTTATTTTAATAATTCATCTATCATAAAATGATACAGTTACAGTGACAACAGATTTTCCTTTGTAATTTTTCGGAAAAGTTTGTATTTATCTTGTTCTCTCAAATAGCTTCAGTACCCATCTTACAGAATGTCATTATTCATTTTGATATTTGACACTAAACAATAAAGTTCCATATTAATGGATATGAAAATGTCACTCATTTAATACGATAATTACGATGACACCCGAACCGTTGCCATTAATGGTTCGGATGTCATCGTACTCCGATGAAGAGCTGAGTTTTCCGAAAGGAAAATAATTTCTTGCTACATCTGTACTATAGAAACCCTATAAATTGTAAATACACAATAAATGTACTAAAATCAAAACTGCTGTAATTTTTGCTATGCTTGCCTTGGCAGGGGCATTTATGTGCCCCCATATCACGCTTGAAGAACAACAATATTTTTTAGTTGTTTCTTTACTTCAGATTGTGCACCCAGAGACGCGGAAAGTATTAGGACCAAATCAAGAAGGTGAAATATGTGTGAAGAGCGTAATGCTAATGAAAGGTTACATCGGAAAGAAGAGGGAGGATGACTTTGACGAGGAAGGCTTCTTTAAAACCGGCGACATCGGATACTACGACGATGATAAATGCTTGTACATCGTTGACAGACTAAAGGAACTCATCAAATACAAAGCCTCTCAAGTAAGTAATGAATTTACTAATACTTTAGACCTAAACTTGTTGTTATGAGCTATATTCCGAGACGTTGGACGCACCTACTAAACGCTTCCTTTTTTCCGCAATGGGGGAGGGGGGAGGTAGTAATTAAAAAGAATCCCACTAAAAATCCCTCCGTGTATGAATAAAATTATGCTAAATTTTAGAATCTACCACCCTTCTCTTAATTAAACACCTAAAGATTCATCTGGAAATCATGCGTCAGTAAACTATGCTTATGTTAATTAATTAAATCGAATGTCCCAGGTTGCTCCAGCAGAAATAGAAGCAGTACTCTTGAAGCACGACGGAGTACGTGACGTGGGGGTGGTGGGGCTGCCGCATGCTGCGGCCGGGGAGGTGCCTCTCGCTTTTGTTGTTGTTCAACCTCACTCCAAAGTCACGGAAGCGGAGTTACAGCAGTTTGTTGCTGAACGGGTAAGAATGAAAAATGTTTGTGACAAATATTTTGGAGCGAGCTACTAAAATAATCATCAATAATAAATCACGTAGAAATTATCAGCTCTCTAGATATTAAGTTATTATTTGATTTCTTTATACTGAATTGATTTTTGCTTACATAATTCTAAGGATGTAATTAACGTAACTATCTCCCTTGATGTCTTCGGAATTTTCAAAGTATATTAACAGAATTATTTTCGTTTCCAGTTATCGAATGTGAAGCATCTACGCGGAGGAGTGAGGTTCGTCGAAGCTATACCTAAATCGCAAACAGGAAAAATACTAAGGAAAGATCTTAGAAAAATGTTGAAATCAACAAAAAGTAAATTGTAACACGACTTAGTTGTATGATTATAATTTTTTTGAGACTTCATTATATCAATATGAGAGAAAAAAAAATCACTATAATACAGATTATTGCATATAAAGCTGTGAGTTTTGACCACATTGCCAGTGCCATTTATATATGAACAGATTATAAAATGACTAAAAGTTTTTTTATATTATAAGTTTACGTTTGCATTGCCCATAACATTTTTAAATCATTACTTTTGTAAAGGTGCATGGATTTCCGACTTTTCATTAGTTACACGGTGAACTGTTATTTGTTATGAATTGTTTTGTATTTTATAAATTTGAGGTTAGTATAAATCACAAATTATACTTGTTTGGAAAATTATACCCATTTATTTATCGTCCATCCTAATCCTTCGTGTGTAGACCCGTATATTGAATAATCTACTTCCTGAAGCATCCACTGACGGGTCGTGAGTAAATAATGAATTTGACATGAAACATAAAACACCACGATCTCAGGGTTAATAGCCTTCTTAGGAATATCAAAATGAGGTTCCCGAATTTGGTAGTTTTGTTAAGTGGGTCATAGTAGAATCAAATTTGTGAATTACTAAAATTGACATTGTTATAACGAGCAATATACTCGATACATTAAGAGCCTTGGATAATGTCAATGACACCATAAATCTTAGAGCTATAATCTGAAGATAACCAAGGTTCCTGAGCCAACGATAGCAACAGGTGCACGCAGCGCCATCTACATAAATGTTAGAATAGAATATTATTAATATAAAATTAGCAAGGAATAAGCAAATGACATCGACCTTGGTAAATGATAACACGTTTGCTCTCTCTTATGTTGTTTATTTATCAATGACAATGCATATCAGTATCGTTTCAAACGTTGAAGAGAACGGTATTGTTGGATAATGTTGAAAAATCCTAAATATGTATACGGTGCGGAAGATTTGTACTTGCCGGCCCATTTACATTTCGGATCGTTCATGTTGAATAATTTGTGGACGAATAAAGACAAAGTAACGTTGGTGAGTACGGCTTTTATATCGTTCGTAACGAATCTAGCAATACATGAATATTCATATAACTAGTTCTAAAATTTGAATGGTAGGTTCTGTGTATAGTGAAATGAATTGATAATTATCAATTTATCGAACGACCGGGCTTATATAATAATTCCTTTTATTTTCAAACGCAATTAAGGTAATAATTCAAACGATAACAATTACTTTTTAGTCCATATTTTTTTTATAATATTAAAGATTAATGGATCAACACACGAAACACTCACTTGTGGGGAAATAGCCCAAGAGGCTATGAATGTAGCGGTGTCCCTGAGAAACATTGGTCTTAAAAAGGGAGAGGTGGTCGCAGTTTGTTCAGAAAACAGAAGAGAATTCTGGGGTACCGTTATTGGAATCGTCTGCGCCGGCGGTGTGGTTACTACTGTCAACCCGGGATACAGTAAAGGTAATCAAAACTAGTAAACAATGCGAAAGTTGAGATGGATAGATGTATGATAACTTTGAAACGGCTAAAAGAGTTCGGATGAAATTTCGTCGTGAAATAGAGTTATAGAAAATACTGTGTTAAATAGCGTACGGGCTATTCGAAGCCTAGTACTGGAAAATATTAATTGCCAGGTAAAATGTGTACATTAGTTTTTGGCGCAATTATTTATGTATGTTAGTCTTTCACAAAATAAAAATTAGTCACCTCAAGGGCTTCATCATTGTATTTTAGATCGAATTTAATTTATTAATCATTAGAATGTTTAATAGTATTTAATTGCTTACAATTTTCAGATGAATTGAAACACGTTATGAACATATCAAAACCGAAATTTATATTTTGTTCACCAAACACTTATAACGTGTGTGGTAAAACACTGAAACTAGTTAACAGTGTTCATGCAATTATTTTATATGGTGATGTCAGTACAGAAAATAGTACGTTATCATATAATGATCTAGCGAAGATAAATGCGAAAGGAGAGGTTAAGAATATAGACTTTGAAGAATTTGAAGTGGTAGAAGTTAATGGCCAAGAAGATATCTTGTTCATATTATATTCATCTGGAACTACGGGGCTACCGAAAGGAGTTATGCTGACTCACCTTAATGTATTGGTTTCATGCTGTTTGTACGTATGTTGATATCACGTTGAAGAAATTAACAGATTTTTGTCAAAGACATTTTTGACTTAAGTAATGATCAAAACCACTATAATGAAATATATCATTGTTAAGCAATTTTCTACTTATTACATCAACGTATAACCATTAACTATCGTTTAAGGGAACCTACCATGCAATCAGATGCGGTCAACCTCACAATAACTCCATGGTACCATACAATGGGCCTTATCGGAACGTTGAGGGGTCTGTCGACAGCAGTCAAAGTGGTCTTCTTACCAAAATTTGAAATAGAATCGTATCTGAACACAATAGAACGTTATAAGGTAACAAAAGAGAATCTAAATTACTAATGTAATACAAAACAAAAGAAGAACTATCACATAGGTGCCCAGTTAATGTAATAATTAGTGATAACAATATGACCAGTTACATTGCACTAGTACAATATAATTAATTAGACTTAAACCAATAAATACGTCACCTTTGACTTTACTATTAATCTTAATATTATTCATAAACATATTATTATAAGTTTATTTACATTAGACTCATCCGCGGAATCTCAGACATGCTTACTCGATATCAATTCTGTTTCTACATCCAGAACTCATATTATAATTAGCTGATGAAAGATCTTTCCCAGGTTAATCTGCTGCTAGTCGTACCACCCGTGTTAGTCGCTCTTTGCAAATACAAATCAAATCACGACCTCAGTTCTGTTGATATGATTTATTCCGGCGCCGCGCCACTGCATGAGGACACGATAAAGGACGTTCATAAAAGGTAATCTTTAATGACAATAGTTCGATAGATAAGTCTAATTCACTGTACTTTTTGTACACTTAATCATAATATTGTCAGATTTCCGAAGGTGCAAGCGGTTTTACAAGGATATGGAATGACAGAAGTCACGCTGGCGGTGACGAGAGACGTTCAAAGTACCGCACACTTGGCGAAGCCTGGTGGAGTCGGTTTTGTAGTAAAGAATGCTGTTGTTAAGGCAAGTACATTACCCTTCATGCGTACAATTTTTCGTATTTTGTTTTATTTAGATTGATAATTTTATCACAGGTCGTAGATATACATACAAGGGAACCGTTAGGTCCAAACCAAAGAGGCGAGATATGTGCGAAAGGAGCTATCATAATGAAGGGTTACGTAGGAAAAGATAAAGGGGATGATTTTGATGAAGAAGGTTTCTTCAAAACAGGAGACATTGGTTACTATGATGAAAACAAATATTTCTTTATTGTTGACCGACTCAAGGAACTTATCAAATATAAAGCTTATCAGGTATCTTTGTAATTAAGATAGACAAACATTTTACGCGGTTGTTATATCATATTATGTACGTAATTTAAAAATTAAGCAAGGCTGAATAATGCAGATATTGTTGATAATATTACAAGACACGATTTAAATGAACAGTAATGTTCTAGAAATTCGCTTCTAAATTCTGACTTGAAAAACGAAGGAACAATTCCATATATCAGGTGCCGCCAATGGAATTAGAAGCAGTACTCCTGCAGCATCCGGCAGTACGTGATGTGGGTGTGGTAGGGCTACCTCACGCATCAGCGGGCGAGGTGCCCCTCGCGTTTGTTGCACTGCAACCCAACATTAACGCGACAGAGAAGGAACTCCAGCAGTTCGTTGCTGATAAAGTACGTTTGCTTTATTACGATCATCATCATATAAGTCACAAGTCGGCCAATACTGGGCGTAGTCCTCCAAAGATAGCCTTGATCTGTCCTCGTTTTTAGGACACCAGTTTATTTCATACCAGAATATATGTTACGTTTTTAAATTGTTCATTTATACTTTATCTTGTATGAATGCTCTATCAGTTTATCTACCTTCCCGTCGTTCCTAAATATATACATATTCTATTCTACTGTGGTCCTTAAAGATGACCTTGATATTTGTATATTTATTTTTTTATTACTTAAGATGGCCCTTTAACTATATCTACTGATGCTTTAATCATCATAATCATCAACATGCCCTTTTCCCTATCTGTCAGCACAGTATGTACTACTCTTTCATACATCTCCGTCAGCCGTCATATCTGAACTCACACACTTCCTACGCATATCCTCTTTCACACCATCTTCCGTCTTCCTTCTACCTTTATAGCCATCCACATTCAATCTCATTCCCTTCTTGCTTATCTGCTTATTATTTCATCGCATAACATGTCCATACAACGATAACCTTTTGCTATCAATTTACTGATGCTTTAGTATTACACTGATATAACTTTATAATTTCAGTTATCGAATCCAAAACATTTACGAGGCGGTGTTCGATTCGTGAAGGAGATTCCTAAAAACCCGAGTGGTAAGATACTGAGGAAACGTCTGCGAGAGATGGTTAAGAATAAAAAGAGCAAACTGTGATACACAGATACTAAATTTGTAGAGAATTTGTTTGATGTCTTAATAAACTATGGATATTCTTCACTATTTTTTTTAATGTCTGGAATCCTTATGTTGACATCTTCATCTGTAGTGTATACGTTATCGTTGTAACCGTAGCAAGGACCTTTTAACTACCTTTTAATAGCATTCGTGCTTTAAGCGGATGTACTTTTAGTTATAAATGGTTATGTAAACACATTTCTCCAAACTTGCTTGTCAACGATCGAATTTTGGCCACTCGCGCGACCGCGTCTCGACTTCGCGGCCGTCGCTTTCGCTTTTTTATATAAAAAAAAAAATCTGTTGTAACTCTCCTATCGATAGTCTGTCACCTATCACCGCGTACGGTACTTGTTATATTTGGACTCGGACGTGAGTAACTTGAAGTGGATATTGTATAAGAAAATATAAACAAGTGTTTAAATAAGTGACTAGACTTTATTATTTCGATAAATGAAAAATTGTTTAAAACGATTTTATTAAAGTCAACCAAATGCTGATAAATCTTAATGATGAATAACATTATAATTTCATCAGCTAAATTATTAATACTGATTCATTTATTGAAAAAGATAGTGCCGGCATTATGCGAAAGTGCAGAAGACTTAGATGTGCTGAATGAAAATTTATTTTATAGTAAAAATATTATTAATGATAAAGGTAATCCTGGACTATTGAGACTTATAAAAGAGGATAAATTCAACTCTGAAATAATTAAAAATATAGGCCAAACATCGGATGTAGTCAATCATTACGAAGACATTACTATTTTAGATTCTAATGGACAGTTAAAGAATTTGAAATATAAATCGGCGAGTGACCCAGTGCAGTTACAAAGAGTGGTACAAAGTGACGGATATATAAAAAAACATAGTGACAAAGTGACAGAAAGTGATACGCGAGTTGAAAGTACTTTTAAAGGCGACAACGATGTCAACTTCGATTCGAGTAGACATAAATCGAAATTTTTCGATGAATTGGGATGTAAGTATATATTGTACGACATTCTAATAGGCATAGTTAATATAGATTAACATGTTACCAACGTACTAACATACACTATATAACTTATAAAACGGCTTAACTCACGTGCAACTCGGTGTCAGTACCGACTAGTTTCGAGCCCATCGGGG
>JAODUI010000011.1:3807013-3819373 GCA_027563995.1 Papilio gigon | reverse complement strand
AGTTGGTTGGAGACGTTTGTTGTCGGAGGCCAAGACACGCTTCGGGTCGCTGCGCCACTCTAGTTAGTTAGTTAGTTTTTATTGTACACTGTCTCAAGAACTATATTTATATTAAAATTTACTAAATAATATGACATTTTTTCAATATGTGAAATTTTCTCCAAAATAAAATATTTTGTTCTCATTTATTAACATTGTTGCATGTCACTCAATGTTTCAAGTATAATACCACGCCATCTATTGAGAGTTAAATAAAATTGCAGTGAAAATTATCATTAGATCTCAAATAGTGAGCAAATCAATATTTAATAGATGGAGACACTTTCCACGCTCAAATATTTAATTTCTTCATTGACTTATCAAGCAGTTCTAAAAAAAGTGTTATATCCTTGTTAGATAAAAAAATTAGTCATTTTACCTACAATTACGATACTAGTGTCAAGAAATGAATAAAATAAATATAATTGTAGAAAATTTGTTAAAGAATACGTTTTTGCTTTACCATCTTGGCATATTTTGTAAACGCGTTGAAGTCTTTTGTTATGAAAAGTGATTAATCGAATTGAAGAATTATGTTAATGAAAAACACTATGATTTTTCTTACTTTACTTAGTTTTACGTTTAAGTCAATAATTAAAACACACTTCTATGGACATTGTTTTGAATCACAAAATGTTTTTTATTACAACTTTTAAGTGGTTGTAAGAAAACTAAATTGTTTTGAATTATATTGTTTTGCATCACAATAGACTTAATTTAAAAGTTAATTTTGTGTAAATTACAAAAACATTAAGATGTTCGAAGTCGATGATTACTGCTACGTTTTTAAGCGAACGAGAAACATCGACCAATCTAAAATAGCTTTTATGCGTTAAAGAATAAAGTTCATTTTTCTTTATTAGCAATTTGTACTTCATGGTATTAGCAAGAGGTAAAATCCGGTTTTGCATTGGAAATGGAGGTTGTAAAAAAAACATATTTGACTTGCAAAAACCTGAGCAGTGTTTCAAAATACATTTTGTTGTCAGTACTAACTTACATAACATGTTCTGGACCTGACCATGTCGGAGCTCGGAGGCACATTTTAAATGTTAATACTTTGGATTACAGGTTTTTTTACTTCTGGAAAATAACTTGTCCAAGATTCAGGAATTCTAATACATTTTAATAAATATTAATTTATTTATTAGGGAGTCGTAGGACGATATAATGATTTTAGATGGTTATAACTATAGGTGTTTGGTTGTGTTATGTTAAGAGGCTTCAAGTGTTTGGCTGCTTTTTAAATTAGTATCTGAATATTAATACTACTTACTAATATTATAAATGCGAAAGTATAGATGGATGGATTTTTCATACCAGTTAACTAAAAAATGGCTTAACAGATCTGGATGAAATTTGACATGGAGATAGATAGATGGAGATTAACTATGGCCTACATAATTGGTTTTTTTTAATAAAGCATTTACAAAGACACTGGCAAAAGCTAGTAACTTACATTGTTTACAATAATTAAGCCCTTGTAATATAAATGTATTTTTAACATATGTATAACAGCAAAAATGACTCCAGGATAAGAAAAACGTTTCAAAAATTCTTATGAACAAAAACATGAACTTATTGTAAAGTGAATACTTTATATTTCGACCGGGTTGTCCTTTGAAATGAGATTTTTAATTTTCATACAAAGTCCCAGCTCTTAAAAAGGTATCTTGTACATCCAGTTTTTAGTACACCACTCTGCGAAGCTACGGCCGATATTTTACGGAGAATGTTATGTTTATTTATAGAGCACTCAGAGAGTTGTGTTCTTACTAAGAGTGCAAGACAAAAGCCAATACTGATAAGGTTGACTTATATCTGAATCTATTGTAACGAATTAAACAAAATAATTAACCATCGAGCCATTTATTCCGTATCTGACTTAACAAAATCAACATCACCATAGCAACCACTATTTGACATACCAATAAAAATAAAAGTAAAACAAAGAATCAAAGAAGGATCTATATGTCATCGTCACACTATTAACATATATAGGACTTAAACATGAAATACTAAATTATTTTTCAGGAGTATGGAATAAATTATTGCACCATATTACGCGATAAAATAATAGATTTGTAATATATATAACTCTACCTTAAAATACATATTTATTCACACTTAACTGCCACACTCAGGGTCAGTCACCAGTAGAATCCATAAACATAGATTTGGAAAAAATCTAGACTAAGGGACTACTTAAGTAACCTTTAAATGACTGTAAGAGCGACGGAAAGACGTCATGTAGTTTTATCGAATAAAAATTCACCTACCCAGTATATGTTAGTCATATCAAAGTCTTCCCGTTATGGCAGAACAAGTTTAAATATCCTTTTCTGACATCATCTTATGTTTCAGCTATGTACAGTCTTGCATGAATATATCGATATACGACCTTTTTGGCTCCAACGGACCGGTTCGGTCTCGACGCCCGCGCAGTGCAACTGGCCAGTTCTACACACGGGGAGCGAACGCGCGGTCGCCATGCGAGAAAAACGATGATTAAAAACGAATTCGAACCACACGCAATTACAAATTAGGGCGCTATTTTAATTTGAATTAAGAAAATTATTTCTTTAATCGAATTTTTAAGAAATTTGTTTTTAAAATATAGAAATAATCGTACGGCAGTCGAAGCATCTGGCCAGACGAAGGATGTGAACTTTTTTTTTTGTAATTTGTGCGCCTTCAAAGGAATGTGGTTTTAGTGTCCATGCAAAAAGAACGTGTGTTGTGTGAGTTAATTTTGTTTCGATGAGTGTGGAGCGAGCCCTTTACTAAGTCAGTGTTGTGTAAAAATAAGTTATCGGAAAAGGTAAGAGCCTTAATAGCTTTTGTTTCAAGTTACATTTAACTATACAATATTTCACAATCCATTGATTTAGTGTTTAAACAAAAACCACTGGCCTCGGAACTTGGACCAACCATTTCAATCTTGATTTTAACCTATTTTGGTAACTGCTTCTATTTTCTATTAACACGAATCTCACTTGTGACAAAATTAAAAAAAAAGACATCGTATTTTATTTGTTAAAATAAACACAAGTAAAAATCGATAAAATCTATGAATGTAAACTTTACTTATAAGAATTATTTTAGCACAATATGTAGAGGTCGTAAATGTGAATGACAAAGATCGTTGAAGGCCTTGCGGTCAGTAATTACGAAAACTAATTGAACTGGTTCTATTTAATGAAAAGAGTTATCAATAAATTGTTGAGATAAACAAAACAATAACGACCATAGCTGTAGTAAATGTATGTTAATTTGGGAGTATATACATACATACATATTAAATGAATCTTTATGTATGGAGAATACGTAACAAAACAGTAAGTGCAAGTCTTACAGGCGTCATTCGTTTTACTTCATACTAATATTATTATTATATGTATAATGCGTACATTTGTATGGATGGACGTATGTTTGTTTTTAAGTTAACATGTAAAACGGTTGAATGGATTTGGATGTAATTAGAAATAGATACAACATACATATTGGAATAGCGTACACGCTACTGATTTAGATGTTTTTTTTATTTTATTTCGAAGTCAAAGTTGCTGGCGAAGCTGGTGTTAAAATAAACGCGTTTAATACGTCATCAATTGATTCAATTATATTCGCTCAGGACACCGCCATTCACTCTTGTACTTGATGTAAATTTTATGAGCGTTATAATAACAGTGTATAAGTTACTTTACAGTTTTGTTCGATATAGTATTTAATTCATGTCTCATAAACATATATAAAATTTAATAAGTTATACAGTTTACTTGGTTCCTTTATAACATCATAATTTAAAGTACTATGTATACGACTTAGGGATATTCAAGAGGAGAGCGTATATTTCTCTTAAAGGCTAGCAACGCGTAAGCGATTCGTCAGGTATTGCTGATGTCCATGGGCGTCGGATCATATAATTCAAAGCGATCCGCAGCTCGTTTGCCCCCTTTTCTTATAAAAAGTTACATGTGAAAAACTAAATATTTTCTGTTCCGCGACTCCTACAAGCGACTGAACTTACACTTGTTTAAAAATATATATTATTTTTTAAAATTAAATTATTAGTAGATTTTTGTTAATTTACTATTCTTGTAACCATTGCTGGCAAGCTTGAGCTTGTGTTTGGAATGGTTCACCACAAAAGTCGAACGGTGGGGTTCGAACTCACGACCGATGGATCGGTAGTCCGTACCTATTACCTTTAAGCTATTGGCGCTTCGTATTTATCATCAATTTCATTTCATTCAATCATAATTCTTTATATTTTTTTATTTGTATCAGTATCACTATTTATCGTACAGTGACTGTGTTGCAAATGTAACATCTATTGTCATTAAGACTTGAAAAATAGTTTACTCCAGTACATGACAAACCACATGCGGTTGAAGAGTCGATGGTTTCGAAGGTTAAGGAATAGACTCGATTATTTATAATTTACAAATTCCAGGCGGAGCAAACGCGTTGTTCGTAACATTTATAAGAAAACTACAAGTTAAATAAAAACATAGTCATTTCATAAAACAACTACCTTCAATATTCGGTTGCACACGCAAGAGCGATTAAGCGATTAGATGCTTGTCTTATGTCGATGGCCGTTTCGTTCCAGCTTAGTCTTCAAGTCAAGGTTGCACGCCTACACCTAGACCGTACACCCACGACGCCAGTGACGTCACCGCATTCGTAATAAATATAGCACAAGAACCGGAACTTGTTTGCACATTGTAAAGTTGCGTTGGAAGAGTTATTCAAGATAAATGTAGCTGTTATTCTGTTTTTTTTTTATATATATATAAGAGAAGGGGGGCAAAAAGTCGTCGTCGACGCCCAAGGACATCGTTACTTGTAACATTGGAAGATGTGCTTCAAAAAGTTACTAATAATTGAAGCAATATATGTGATGAGAAAACAAGATCATAACTATGATATTGGTATCTCATAATACACTGAACGACACTAAGGGTTTCCCTTAGTGACTAATAAACTACTGTCAGTGTTACAGACTTCTTGACTTATTATCCTAATTCATCGTGTTGGGGTAGAGGGCGTACATCTATCCTGGGCAACGTCAACAAAATTATGTTCATATCGACCGCCACTGAGCGCTTGTATATTAATGTTTAATGCAAATCAAAACTTGATTGTGACATCCATTTTAAGCTTCATTAATAAATTTATATACACAAACCATTAAGAAATTCCACCTACATATTTAACTCATCTTAGGCTCTCATAGACTTGCAACATACACTCAACTGTTGATGTTACCTACCGTTTAATGTGAAAATTGTTATTATGCAAATATTACGACAGTTTCTTTGTTTCAATAAACGTTATCAAATTAAATTACATTTGATTACTCATCGCCGACTATTCGTAAATCGAACACAATTCAAAATCTTCTTTTTTTTTAATAGTTTTAATGGCTTCTTCTCGCCATTAACTTTAGCTGTGTCAAAAGTCTAGATCATTTGTTTGCATATTTTCCTTAAAAAGAAGTACAATATATTCATTACACGTATTAATTCTCAGCTCAGTATTCCAATGAAGAATATATATCATGATATTCTTGTTCTTCTTATTACCATGGTATACTCAGATAATATTATCAAATCTGGAAATAAGAAACAAATCCAATAGAATGAAAGGAATAACAATGTAACTAGTATGTAACCCAGAAGGGTATGCAGATACCACTGACTTCTTGTCAGCGGTGCACACTTCTCTTGACTCTTAAGCTTTACAATACTCGAGATTAGAACTTTTCGTACATATTGAGAAATATACAAAAGCATATGTTTTTTTTTTACTTTTTTAATTAAAATGCTTGTAGATTTTTATTAATTTACTAATATTTTTTGTAACCATTCCTGGTAAGCTTGTGTTAGGATATGATTCACGACAATAGTCGAATGGCGGAATTCGAATCTACGATTCGAATCGGTAGTCCGTATCTATAACCATTAGGTTATCGGCGCTTCAAAATTTGTTCTTTATGTTTAGCTAGTGAATCCAAGAACTGCAATAAATACAAAGAAGATTTATTGCACTGACAATTTTATATGCAACGACCATGTGTATAGAATTCAAAGTCGGCGCGTCGCTTTGAATGTAGAATGGCCACTATCTGTAATGGATCTACGTTACGTCATTGTAGAACTAGGTCTCTAAGGCAATGTTTACTTAAATCACTCGTTTCTTAACAGATTTATGATGTCAATATTCAGATGAGACCTTAAGATGTCTCTGGTATTTGATTTTTTGAATCTGTATAGAAAAAAATGTTGACGCATTCTGAAATCAATTCAGATTTGATGAAACCTTATTTATTGGTGGCCACCCAGAAAAGTTTGTACCCTAAAATTTAAAAGAAAATTCGAGTTTTTTTTAGTACAAGTTTAGAAAAACAGCGTTGATGTAAAATGCCTTTAATTTTAACTTACTACACTCTTAATTGGTTAATGATTAACATTAAATAAATGGGTAATCCCTTAGTGTAGATTTATTACGACAAATCTTCTAGATGACTCCGAGAACGGCAGTTAAATGGACGGTACTCATTTTGTTTTCTTATATTGTATTGCAAAACCCTCTTAATTACTCAACGATCACCTTATACGAAGATTGTGAGGTCGTATAAGGAACTGAAGTCGTAACATCGCAAGGGCGTGCGCAGGCGACTTCATGTTTGTGTTACACAATACTGAAGCCTACGGATTAACCTTTGGTTATCATCCTTAAAGACATAGTTAAATTAAAAAGAAAAAACTTTTGGCAAATGTCATATTGTGGATTGAAATATATTTTATGTCAAGTAAACTCCGAAATTAAGTAAAGAGATAAATGTCAAATTCTTTACATGGCGATCATTTTGCTTTACAAGTTACTTGGAAAATACATAAATGTAACTCAAAGTGAAATGACTTATTGTTTTGATAGAAATATCTTTCGATTGACGCTACGATGCTACCCTGATGATTTCCGTACCGCTTCCCGTAAACGTGGTTGACCGCCGCCATTACCGATTGCGAAGCAAACGATTAAAGCGATACAATACTCTCTTTTCTATTTCGTTCCGATGCGTTCCATCCGATGGCCGACCACCAGCCTTAGGCTCCGCGCCCGACCGGTCAGCGAAGGTTTTCGATATACCCACTTGGGGAGAGAGACAAAATTGGTCGGCAACCTACGACAACAGTATGCCGCGATAATTCAAATTAACCGATACAGCTCGCAGTCCAACTGTACCGAACTGTAACAGTATACATTATTTAATACGTAATGTAAATAAGTATTGTATGTAATATATCAGTTTTTTTTAATTCATCAAGACAATAACATTGAAGTGGCGGGTAGCCTCCAAAGCCTGTTTTAAAAGGTGACAACGCTTTGCAAAATCCAATAAAGTGTTTGTGGGTGTCGAATGCCCGCCCACATACGACTGAGATGTCGTTTCGATTACGATTACGAATAACGTTATTCATAACTTGGAAACACCTAGTTTTTTTAGTAAACTTTGCATCAATTAACACTTAATTGGACGGTGATCAAACGATTTACAGTATTCTTGTAAAAAATATATTTACCTCACCTTTTTATATTTAAAATCTATAAAACAAACTGGCTGGAAATTATTGTACACCGTTTCTACTAATACGATGAAAAAAAATTGATCTAAGAAAGAAGTGGTGGTATTTTATTTCATTCGTCATAATTTGTTTTTGAATCTTGTCCGCCCATAGATTACATACTTTTCGCCTTTTTAAATCCAAATTAATTGCGTAGCTTGATTGCGAAACTAAAATGGTTGTATGTCATTGACTAATGATGACCAAATATGAATTATAAATTGAAAATAACGGAATCAATAAATGTTAAAGGAAAAGCAATTAGTGTGGAACTGTTGATAAATCATTGACCCCATCCAACCTAACGGGGACATATATCATTTTGTATACGTCACGGTGAAAATAAGCGACAATAGCCTGATGGTTAAGGGCACAGATTTCCGATCACGTGCTTGATTCGAATCCCGCCTTTCGACTTTTGTCGTAAACCATATATCAGCACAAACCTAGCGCCTAGTTGGAATGGTCAAAGAAATATTATCAAATTAACAAAAAACTGCTGTCATATTAAAAAAAACTGAATAAAATTGAATGGAATGTTTCCCTCATTCTCTTACACTTAATATTTCTTTCCACTGATACTTGGTTTAAGTTGTTTAAAGTTATTATAAAAATATCATCATCAGCTCACTATACGTCCCCACCGAGGGGCTCAGAGCCTACCCTATTACTAGGGGTGACTAGGCCATGGTCAACCACGCTGGCCCAGTGCGTGTTGGTTGACCTCACACATATCTTTGAATTTCT
The DNA here is from genome assembly GCA_027563995.1 of Papilio gigon. Classification (NCBI taxonomy): domain Eukaryota; kingdom Metazoa; phylum Arthropoda; class Insecta; order Lepidoptera; family Papilionidae; genus Papilio; species Papilio gigon. The sequence continues at coordinate 3,810,953 of JAODUI010000011.1, read as the reverse complement.
TTGCCGATATGAACAGGTTGCATCACAATGTTTTCCTTCACTGTAAGAGTGTCGGATAATCTACATATGCAATTCGAAAATCGAAAAACACATTGGTACATGGCGGGGTTCGAACCTGGACAATGTCGAGTACAGTCCGGTACGGTCAAGCGCTTAACAACTGCGCCACCGTCGCTCTTATAAAAGTATATAGTCAGTAAATCAAATCAAACTCTACCATATCTAGAACTAAATTATTTCAAGTATATTGGGAAATAGATAAAAATAACCGATTTACTTTTAACGTTTTAGCTACTGAACACGTTTAGCAAATCATAAAATCATAATTTGTGTGAAAAAATTACAAATAACTCAAAGTAAACTTAGCTTTATCTGTTTAGATTTTAAAGATCAATTTTCCCTGTCTTTTCACAATGTATTTGTATGTCGTGTACAAAGTTAGGAAGGATGTTATGTTAAGGTAAACTCGACCTTTTGAACATTGTTGTTTGGTGTTACCTTTGGCATATTGAGTGTGGTATTGGCAGCGAGCGTCCTCGCCGCGAGGTCATGCATAATCACCTGCCGCTTCTGCTATTATAAGGCTCTACGGACACTGGACAAGTGTTAAAAATTACAGCGATTTTTAAGTGCCAATAGCCTAATAGTTAAGATTCCGTTAAGTTAGATTTCCGATCAATGGTCTAGAATTCAATTCCCCTGATTTGACTATTGTAAACCATACCTAGCACAAGATTTTGACTAGACACTAGATTTTGGAGTGGTTAAAGAAATATTAGTATGATGATGTAAACTGAAAATAAACTCCATACCAAACTATAATGGTTCCTTTTTACTTTATTTTTAATGAAAGAGTTATTAACTAAAAAAAAAAAAACTTTAAAAAGGTCACAAGTTAATGCACCAATGAGCAATGAACGGATGCATTCCTAGAGGTCTACGGTAGCTTGTAACAATATTTAAGTTCTTTTATACTTAATAACTATTTTTAGTTGTATATTACAGGGCTGATAATGATATTACAACTACAGGTATACATTATACTACTTATAAAACGGCTTAACTCACGTGTAACTCGGTGTCCCCCCGATGGGCACGAAACTAGTCGGTACTGACACCAAAGTATAGTGAAATGGCTCACGAAAGTTTTAATAGTTTAAATACAGGTATACATTGTACAGAATTTAATTCAAATTCCTTACAATAACATTTATCATTATTAAGCTCTCATGTGTACGAGGTTTTACATAATGATGTCACCTTCGCGGCGCGATCGCGTCACCGACCGTGCTCTCCAGTGGGCAGAAACCACTCGACTACAGCGATTATGTACAAAGTATAGTAACTTGACTATGTAATAAACTTGCAAAAGAATGTACACTGAAGCCGGCATACACGGAATATGACAGTTGGTATTGACTGTTTCTAACGGGCTTGGAGCAATTAATAAAGGTAAACCATACACGGACCTCAGTTTCTAAAAGTTGCTGGAATCTTGAATGTATCCCGATAACTTGTTGACGATATTGCTGCTTAAGGCAATCTATATGGTCCTTATGAATTCAGAACAAATTTTATGAGCATCGATGTCATTTTTTATTATGTCAAATTTATGTCTCATTAATTCTAGTTCCAAATTTGAATTAATAACATACAATATAGTGTCTTGACATTGAATTAGGTCGATTGGAACTTTTGTGTTGTCTTATAATATTTTGTGTACATTTGCTAAACATTACATAAGCCTGACTTAGGTAACAATTGACACATAAGATAAGGTCGCACGGTTGTGAATCACTCGAGGTCTTTTTCCATATTAAAACCGCCGCCATTTTAATGTGATCTCTATAAGTTACAAACAGATATGTTTCTGATTTAAGACGATTCGATGTTACTTGACGCAATATATCTAAAAATGGTAACTCAAATAGGAAGGGAAGATGCGAAATAGTATAAAGTGACCACCCAGCATTACCTAATAGAACCTTAACTAAAGTCGATGGGTTATCGTGTAAGATTTAGTGCAAACTGGCAACCATCAAAGTTTTAGTCGTGTCTTATGTTCTAGTCGTTAAAAAAAAACAGTATTGCGTTTTGTGTCAAAATGACGCATAGGATGGATGTCTTGCCGACGCTGTATGTGCTAATTAGTGTTACCACACGTACGACTTTTCAATTTTTATGCAATACAGTTGGAGCGTCGGAGTTCTGCAAACAAAATAACGATATTATAACCGTCTTGTTTTTTTTATCATATGAATTTTTTTTTAAGAAATAACAGTTTGTAATTCGGCGTCCACGAGCTCTAGTATTATGAATTTCATGTTCAAAAATAAACTTCTTGTTAAACCTCTAAGGAATCCTTTATATTTACGTAAAGTCGCGATTATATAATCCTTCTATGTTCAAAATTTTGAGAATCAATTGCTTAATAATGCAACGTATCAGAGACCATGTTACATTGGTTATAAAAAAGGACAGTAATTCCGTGGTCGAAGAAAACCTTGGCGTTGGTTCTCCGTAACTCTTCCTCGTAGGCGGATTTAGATTTGAATAAATTGACATTCACCGAATCAAATACGCTTCATCTATACAAATTAAAATGAATTATCTACATTTAATATCAATATAAAAATTTCATATTTCATACACATGACACGTAACAAGAAATGACAGTTGTAAAAATGTTTCACTATCTCTGTGCAAGTCCTACATTGTTTTATTTCAAGTAACCTCCAAATAGGTTAGACTTAAAAGTCACATTTACGTTTATCAGTATTCATTGTTGCTAAGACATTGAATTTTATACCAACACAACATATTCATTTATGGTATTCGATAACAATTGCGATCGTATTCATAGTACGGACAACGTCACGTTTCTACCTTTATCTTTTCTCATCCAAGGTCGGTGATACGAAAATGACATATCAATTTCATGCATTAAAAAATCATTCGTAATTGTACTTTATTATTATGGTAATTAGGTAAGAATTTAAATAGCCGATCTTAAGCGAATAAGTTTGCGTAAGTTAAGTGGTTCTCATTGAGTGTAGAGCGCTATTGTTGTATGAGAAGTTTGTGAAATGTGGGTGTATTTTGTAATGGGATAACAGACATGTTAGTCCGTAGCACTTTTCATTCTATGGAATTACGTGATAATTATATAACGATAGTAGATCGCGATAATTTGCGAGGAAGTCTTCTATTTATTGGTGAACTTTCCGCTCTCCCCTATAATAGTTGTGCAGAAATACCTTACTGATTTTATGAATATCGATACAAACATATTTTCGCAAATTCTGATACTAAGCAAACCACTTACTTTTACTGTAAATTCACACTGATACACTGTAAAAAAACATATGGTCAATCTTCAGTTATACGGCATTTAATAATATGCTTTAATTCTTCAATTAAAAAAAAAATCACGTTTAATTTAGTGTTTGCTTAAAAGCACTTAAAAGTTACTTTTGAACGATAGATTACCTTTAATAGAACGAAAAAACAAAATAAAAAATATCCATTTATTTTCCTAGAGTAAAACAAAATAAGAATTGTAAACAAGTTTTGATAACAAGATTATCAAGCGGTCAGTCGACCTCAGTCGCTGCAGCCAACGATGTGCATCGTTATTGACCTTGCCGAGCCTCGCCGTAACGTAACACCAACATAACACGACAATTTAACAAACGACAGTCTACAGGGAACTAGGAATGCGGGCCTATTATGCAAACATTACCAACATTTACAATGTATACAAGTATGTATACGAACACACACACATACACACACTATCACACACACTTAATTACACGCACTCTAATACACACGCTAAATAGGTAAAATTAAGACTTTTGTAATATTAATCATACCATATAATGTTTTATTTTGTTTAATTATTAAGGCTTGTTGTAAACACGGAAGAGCGGGGCTTCCA
>JAODUI010000011.1:3792200-3803112 GCA_027563995.1 Papilio gigon | reverse complement strand
TGTGCTTTATAACTGATCAACTGACGTACTCAGTACTTGGGTTAAGAAGTCTAGGAGATTCTCCCTTAGTTATTAAAGATATTGCGGTAATAAACTAAATTATTTAACTTCTTCTCCATATGACGGATATTAAAAAAAAAGCATTTTGTCGTCTGAATTTGAATTTAGTTTTGTTTTATAGGCCATACTTATTCTACCTTTACGAGTGCAGTCAAAACTAAGAACTGTACAGTTAAATTGATAAGTTTTGACTATACGTAAATTTGAACTTTTTAAGTTCGACTGTTCACTAACTTATTGGTACCGACATCGATTTAAACGTGAGTTAAGCCGTTTTATAAGTATTGTAGTGAAATGTCTGGCGAAAGTTTCATTAATTTAATTCGACTGTTCAGTTAAAATCGAAGGTGTATAACAGACTTTATAGCATTATATTTCCTATTATTAGCTGTTTCTTTTAGTTTAATAATGAACAGTAAGAAATCTCAGGTGTACCTCCGGAATTTGGTCACCATCTTTTCATAACATATGACAAAATTGATCACTCTTTAAAGTCAACAAGTATTACCTGTTTAAAGTAACTTAAAAGGCCAGTATTGAATCACTATTCTTGCTTCTTATGATGTAAGACTTTAATTGAATGACTATTAACCTAAAAGAACATCTACACTAGGTTCACATTACCGTAACATCTTCATCGTCATTTCAAGAAGAATAAAAGTGATTTATTTCTTTTGTATAGGTTCTTTAAAGTTAGTTACGATCAAGATATCAAAAGTAAACTTGTGTACAATAACTTCAGATGCCATTTTAATTAGGTACATAGTAAGATATAGAGACGTATGGCAGACTTAGTTTTCTTACTAAGATTGTAAACATTGCAAACGATTGTCCCGAGTTACTTGAGAAAATAGGTATCGTTGCGACCACGCGTGCGCGTCCACGTGGATACAACGCCGTTAGTAAATAATAGGTACCAGGAGAACAGCTACCTGTTGCGAGCGTGGAGATGTTATAATGCTATCTGTGATCAAATCGATATATTCAGCATGCCGGCGGTTAAAATCAAACGAATTCATAACGATCGTTTCTTTAACACATAATTGTCAAACAGGAATGTATTTTATACATAACCTATATGTCCAGTTATTGTTAGCTAAATGTAAGTTGTTCTAAATGAAAAAAATAATATAATACAAAATACTTGCTCAGTGATTTAGTAATTTTCAGTTTTTGAAGTTCTCTCTTTACAAGACAATTGACAAATTGACACGATAATTGGAAGGACGTTGCCGTTAACAGAACTTCATAAAATGTAGCAAGTTATTCTGTCACCACATCACGCTACTTAAGCATTCTCTTTGTTAAGAGCATTTGCCAAGCCGCAGTAACTACAAGACATTTATATACAGTATACCAACGGGTGGACAATTGAAATGATGGAACTCCCTTAAATTACGTCATTTATAGATTTGAACATAACGTATTGTTAGTATAATTATTTTTTAAATAATGCAGACGACGGAATACTGTGTGACATTGGGGAAGGCCTATAGATAGGAAGGTCCAGCACTGGGCAGACAAGGGCTGATGATGATTACAATTTATTATTAGAACGGTTATCATTTTTAAGCTCCCGATATCGTAAGGATCCCGTCTACAAATTTTATACTAGTGAAAACTTATGAAAAATCATTTCATATCCATTCCATTCTTCGAAGCACCAGTTCGTTTTTAATGGAGTATAAGATAGAAATGAAGTCGCGGCGTCGTGATACAGTAATTATGAATTCATACTCATTTATTATAATAACTCGCAGCCCGCGCGTCTTTACCTTGATGTCACGGTCCGGAGACCTCGACTCAGCTTCCGGGTACAGTCGGGTAAACAGTATAATGTGTTAACTGTGGAAGCCATTTTAAAAATTGTATCTCAAAGTACACTTTGTTGTAAGTTTTTCTTACCGATTTTTTTTTAAATTATTCTGATGCTTCTACAGACTCGCGGCCCGTACTCATTTTCGGTCTGTACATTGTATATATTCAGTTCAGTTCATATTGTTACCGATTTAATACACGGCACTAAACATCGGCAACGCATCTGCTCCTTTGGTGTTGCGGATGTCCATGGATATTGACGACTACCTTTGTGATCCCGGCGCTAGTTGGTCTCCTTCTCTTATAAAAATAAAATCATGCATTATATTAATAGATATCGACAACAAACATCCATCTATTTCGCATTTGTACTATTAGTAAAGTCCGCTACACACTCCCAGTTTCAACTGAATAATCGAACTATACAGTTCAAATTGTGCAAGTACAGGCACAATTGGGAACTAAATTATTTAATTTTAATGTAAATTTTGCTTATTAATTTAGTTTTGCTCACACTTGCAGCTTTAACTGTACAGTTTCACTTTTAAATATGAAGATGAGCGAGATTGAGTAATGTTGAGTTGTATTTCTTGTTTATGGACTTAAATAATGTATTTTTCGTTATTCTTGAGACGTTAGGTATTTTGACATTTGACACACACTCGGTAGCGGAAGTCGTGCAAAATGGATAATACATAATTTATGAATACTTCCTAATATTAATTCATTGTTAAAAATATTTTGCAATTAAAGTTAAAATACGATTTTTTTTTTATTTTAGAATATAAAAAATCTTCTACAGAAGGTAAATTATATACACAATACAAATCTGACGAGTCAGCTGATTTGCATATTTTCCTAATCATCATCATCATCAACAGCCTGTCTGCCCACTGTTGGACATAGGCCTTTCCCGATGCCTTCCACATTATGCTGTCCTCCGCTTTCCACATGCAACGACTTCCTGCCGTCCGCACTAAGTCGTCGGTCCACCTGGAGGAAGGACGACCCACACTCCTGGTCGCCAACCGTGGTCTCTATTCCAGCAATTTCCTGCCCCACCTGGCGTCGCTGGCCCGATAGATGTGACATATTTTCCTAATGCCTGTTGCAAATTTAAAATATACTGTTTGCTTAACGAAGTGAAAGATAAAGTTACCTTCACACCCAGGCAGCCTGTCTAGATTATACACGGACTAAGTGAATGGCTAGCAATGTTACGCAACCGCCCAGCGAACTGATCAAACACTTTCTCTAAATATATAAAGGTTATACTGAAAGTGAGGTTAGTAACAATTACCTTGACTAAGAAACAATAGCGCCAATAGCCTAATGGTTAAAGGTACGTCCGATCTAGCGATCGTTGATTCGAATCCCGCCATTCGACTATTATCGTGAACACGTAGCACAAGTTTTTAAGCTTACCTAGAATGTTCATAAGAAATATTAGTATAACAAAAATCTACAAATAAATAATCAAGACCATGCTTACGTTGAAACAAACGAAGTCTAAGTTTTCTACCTTATTGTTAAGTATTCATAACATAAACAGCTCACTGTACTTCGTCGCTACGTTGCACGGAGGCTACCCTATTATTAAGCGTGATTTGGGTTTAGTGAACCACACATATACACAGAAAATAAACTAATGAGAAATTAGTACATAACATCACATCACCTCGATGCTTTAAACAATTATTAATTAATTCAATAAACAAATGACTATAATGTAATCACGTTGTATTCCAGAATTAGTCATTATTAGCGAAACAATTTTACATTTTACTTCCTCTACTTTGACAGCATTCTAGCGTTTATTTACGGAAAGGATAACCTATTTTATGTTACATTTGTTTAGTGATAACGCCGCACCTGACTAATGAGTGAAATTATTAAATTTACATTTAATGTGGTTTATTCAGATGTTTTTTTTTCTAATATCAGCTTACATTGAGTGGCCAGTGGCAGTGCAAGTGGGGCACACTTGTCTCGCCTACGTTGCGTCATCACGTTCAGTTCGGTTTGACATAGCGCAACTGAATCCGATACGGCTTCCACTTGTTCATACTAACAGATTTTTAGGTTATATTTACATTTGTCTTTTGTTTTAAATATGTAATTGTACTAGACGCTTAATATTCGAAATTAGAATACAAATTCAATTTTTGTTCTATTTTGATAAAAAAATAGGTAAATGCACTCCTTCACATTATCTGTGTCAAATGACATATTCTATCGTACAATAGTAGTATTATTATATAGTTTTTTTTTTCTGGATGTAAAGCTTACTGAAGGTTTTCTTCCTAGAAACATTGGGACACATTCCTTGGTCATGTAATGAAAAATATTTGTCCAATCCTATCTATCATACTATAATATAAAAAACCAAAATGTATCAGATTAGAATGTTTCTTAATGTAATATTATTGATCGTAATAATAATTCAATTCAATTAACGCGTTTGTGCACAAATCATTCACCCTATCTTATTGGTCACGTTTCTTTTACAATGGCATGACCTTGGAATGGTGGTTTTAAAAAATTACTTCGGCATTACTATAACGATGAGATTCAATTTTTATTTGAGACATTCATATAAAAAAACAGTATAGTGTTTGAAATGTTAGTTATAAAAAAATAGTTAATTTAATAATTATATAGAATGTGTAAATTTCAGGTATATAAGTGACGTCGTCATCAACTTAATTTACCTCCCTAAGAGGGGCTCGGAGTCGACCTTATGTTAAGGAAGGGCATTATATGAGGGTGAAATCAGTTGAACATAAACACAAATCATTAAAATCTCATAATAATCGACTCGCCAGACCCGAACAAACATATTTAGAAATGTTGTAACTCTTTTATTATTTTTACTACCGTATAGTGTCAATATAGACGGGCAGCATTGGTAACCGTGGTAATTCGAGAAGAGCGGACGCGTTCAGTGGGACGGGCTCGTGTTACGTATCGTATCTGCAAGCATTATGTCACGCTTGGGAGGTCAGGAGGTTGCTTGAGGAACACAAGAGTGCTATATTAAATGTAAAATCGAATATACGTTCTGGTCGGATTCGAGATTGGTAGATTTCTAGATAGACAAAATACCGATGAAACATGTGAAGACCGAAGTATTTTTGATTAAATTTAAAACTCTAATTGCCTAATGATTAAGGATAAGTATTATCTAGCAATCGAGGTTTCATCCCGCCATTCGAATATTGTCGTGAACTATATCTTGATTCATATTTTATACCTTACCTGGAATAAAATGACTACAAGAAACAATAATAAATTAACAAAAATCTACAAATATTTTAACAAAAAAAAAATTACTCACACAACTGTATAAAACTTAGTTACCTTTATATAAAAAACATCACAACACTTTATCATAATTGTTGCAAAATAACTAAAAAAAGATTGATAATAAAATGGACGCCATTTATGGAATTTTGTGTCACTGTTTACTTTTAATAAATATATATAAAAAAACCTTACGTTTAATTTAAGGTAACGCAAGTCAAGTTTTGAATAAATATTGTTTACATGGACATGGTACTTTTAAAATCTCGACGTAATAGGACAAGTGTGACAATAATGGTTGAAAGTAAGTAATTATTTTCGTTTTATTTGTTTCAGACTGAACCATGTGGAGCCTTCTGTTGGTAGTGGCGCTAGCGTCGACCGCGCGTTCTAAACAAATATGGAAATCTACCGGTAAGTTTCATTTCTTTTAAACTCCATAAATCTATTTTACATATTAAAATTAAACAAAGAAACCTTTTTATTACTTCATTCGTTTTATTTTATTCGTATACGAAAGATTTGATGATAAACTTTCTTTGCATTTTTTCGTCATAAAGCTTAACTTAGCGTAGCTTTGAAAGCTCGAGGTTAAACAAGTTTATACAATGTTTAAAAATAGATCGTCAATACAGGTTCTGAATAGTAATGTAAAGGTTTAGCTTAAGTGCACTCTGCACTCCGTCACGTCAGGTTCTACCTGCTTACAGCATCTCGAAGCAAATATCGAGAGGGAACTAAGCAAATTTTTTTTTTTTTTTGATGTTTGTCAATGGGAACTCGGAAACGGTTCCACAGATCGGCACATAAATAGATTGTTGTCAAGCACAGTACATAGACTATTTGTTAAGTTTTTTTTTTTTTTAATTCAAAGCTAAAAGGCAAAGGCAAAAGTTAGTTTACAAATAAATGTTGAATATACGAGTATTAATTGGTTATTCTTAATAGGCTGCTGTAAAGACGTCGTAGTCTGGTTTTATGCTCGGTTGATCTTTACCCTGTCAGTCCTAAAAGTACAGCTACAATGTGGCAATATTCCGATGGTCGTTTAAGTGGGCAGTGGCGATGCGGCCGGGGTCAATGACTCCTCCCCACCCTTATCCCAGTGTCTGCGCACGCGCATCCTTTAACCGAGCCTCAAGTCTGCTTACAAATTGTTATAATTCGAAGAAATTTTATGATTCTGCAGTAAACGAAGATTTCTAAAAGGTTGCACTTGATTCAGTGTTATAATACAAAATTATTTTATATATTTTTTAAAGCCGAAAACTAGACTGTAACTTTCATATACTTGTATTTTTCCCAGTCTCATGTAAAAAAGCTATATAATATTACCTCATTAACATTCATCTGCCCACTGCTGGACATGGGCCTTCCTCAATACATTCCACGGTATAAAATCCTTCGTCTTCCGCATCCAACGACTTTTTATTATTAAAGCAAGAACGCATGTCAATAACAAAAATAAAATTGTTTTGCCGATCGGTATTTCCAATCCGTCATAGTTTATTTGAATTTATAATGAATTCACCTTGTTAACATATACCAGCAATGAAATTACCACAATTTATAATTCTAGTAACAGTTAGGTCATCTTAGTTCCGCTTATAGTTACTCGCATTGCGTATTAAAAATTCATTCTTATCTACTTTCGCTTGAACATCACTAATTACGACCACTTATATAGTATGTTACTTGACTGAATACATTACATTCGGCCAGTATTAATACTTTGATTATAAAGAAACGGACAAAACAAAGGCAGTTGTACAAAATCTATTCTGTCATTGTTTCCAGAGCATTGAGATGTACATGGTTATCACAAATAATAATCATGCTGATATGTAAAATTGACGTGTTTATAAACCAAATGCGTACTCAAAAAATAAATACATGAAATGGTGGTAAGTCATTGAACGCGGAAGACCGTATTTCGTAGATGGATTGGAGAAGATCTATCTGCAGCAGTCAGCAGACAAAGACTGTTAATGATGACACAAAACGAGCACACTACCACGCAAGTTGTGAGTTTAATATTTAGTTTCGCTTAATAGATGCGCACTGGACGGTCTTGTCTCTTAAAAGTCAAAGTTTTAATAGATAATTGTTCTTCCGTAGTATACATATGGTATCAGTCTGATCGATAAGAAATACAGTAAAAATTTATTAAGCGGACACGGAACAACAATTTTAACCGTTAAAGTAATTATAGTCACGTATTCTTTTGGTTACGTTATAACAATAGTGACCGCGAAATGTTTTAACAAATTTAAGTGTTTGTTCTGACTTATCTTTTAATTAAATCTTTCTTAGTAATTATTTAGATGTACACTTTTCTATAATACCACTGATTTCACGGAAAGTCGGTAGAGGCGCTACAATCGCTATTTAGTTCTGTAAGAAAGTATGTATAATAAAGGATAAAATATGCGAACACTTTTTAGCACAGGAGGGCGCTAGTGAGCTGTCATAATTTAGTTTAACTTGTGCCCACGGACTCAGGTAACTTTGTTGGTCTATAACATGATAACGTAAAATTCTTATATGACATGTTGCAGTTAATAAAAATGATTTGATTCATTTATACTACGTTGTTACGTTGTTTTAAAGTATATATTTTTACTACAAAATTCCATTTCTTCATATAAAAGACATAAAAGAGTCGGAGTAAACTTTAAGAGATAATTCAGATTGAAACGTCAACAATAGTCCAGACTATGAGAAATACTAGTTTTATTAGATTATTATTAGTATATTTATAGCTGAATATAGGTGCGTTAAAAGAAAAGAGAGAGATGTCCGATTTAATAAAACTAAGCTTGATAAGATCGTGGATGACGAAAATGGCGGTAAAAAGAAATGTGATAAATTATTAATTCGCGACGTAATTCGCTGTAGAAGTAGCGGGTTAAAAACGTAACAGTCGATACAGACGTTGAAAATAGCATTGTTATAACTCCAATACATTTCTATACAGACCTGGAAAGGACATCAGTAGGCACGGCCACAGACCTGACGACAGCATGGCCGGCCGCGCGGGCGCCGCTCGACAAGCTCTCCGTGGCGTGCGAGCGGGACAACATGCACGTCACTATCTCTCTCGCGATCTCCGAGCCCGAAGACAACAGGTAATGCTTTTGTACCTTTTTGTATGCAGTAAGAGGACGGGACGATTAGTGTTTTTGTTTTCTTATTCGCAAGTGTTTCAGGTTTAAAATGCTTCTTTTTGAATACCTATTCTATTTTTATAGTAATCTTTTTATAACAGCACCATCTATCAGATTTAATTTTGTTTAATTATTACTTAAACCAGAACATTATTTTAGCGACATATGTTTTTCCGACGAAAAGATACTAATGGTTAGTCTCAAATTATCATTTTAATGACAAATATTTATCTATATTGCAGTATCTATGATACGTTCAACGGCATAGTGTACCCGGCGGGACTGGGCAGCAACTCGTCCTGCTTAAGAGTATATATGTCTGCGCGCGGCGACTTGCAGTACACGCTGCCTCTCAAGGGCTGTAATACCATGGCCACAGATGACGTGAGTATCTTTTGTTTTACAACAGACCAGCACTCGACTACAATCAGACTTGATGTCGATGTAAAGTCAAGAGATGGCGCTATCTTAAATAACAATTTAATACAACTCATGTAAATACCTTGAGACCTTGGTGTATTAAAGCGTAATCAATCGGGAAATCCCATAGCGCCTAAGTACTTTTTTGTATACTTTTAAATACTTACGACAGAACACGCCCAAATGTAAAGTCATGAGTATACAAAAATCGTAAATTACATACAAAAAAAGGAAGACAAATTCTTCATTGGATTTGGAGTTAAAGTTGTGTATCTTTGTGTATAAATATTTAAAAATAACTTTAATTCAAATATTCACAAAAATCAACGCCTCTCTCCCGCAACGTTTCATTGCCGAGTGAACAGCCTGAGAACGCCTTTGTCTGTCCTTCAATGTATATTGTCTGCGCTTGCGGCAAACATGCGTACTAAGGAAATACGTTGAATATTTTAAGACGAATGCTTCAAGACATAAATGCTTGCTTTATCCTAACCAACCATCGTCTTTTTATATCACACTTGAATAGGTTTTACTCCAATTCATTAACAGCACATTCTCGCTTTATATTTAACTAAATTAATTAGTTACGACTTAGGGTCCTACAATAAGCGAGCTTACCTCTGTCTCAAAAGCAACGTACCTGAACTTTCTCTGGTATTCTGGATGTGTTTGAACGTCGTTCGTCTTGTGATCGCGCCTCTCGTTTACGCCTTACTCTTATAAAAAAAAATGATTTACGACAATTTCATTATGTTGTTTAATTTATGAAGCATCTATGTTTTATAGCATTTAATAACAAGTTATAAATGTAAAAACTAAACAAGAAACAATTAGTCGTTGGTCAATTAAATAAAACACACGATAGTTCCTGTGGACATTGCAACGGACGGAACAATGGTAATGATTCCTAACACGCGTTTCCTGCCGGCTCCGTATACATGCCAAGTTTACAACAACGTAATTTGATTTTTTAACATATACAGAAAGCTCTATACGTCTTTGACGATGATGAATTAATTTGTTGCTCATACTTTCATCAATTTCATTTTAAATCAAAGGCCCTACAGACGGGAACGCACCTGTGGTTCCTCTAGTATTGCAGGTGTCCATGGGCGTCAATGATCGCTCTTGTGTTCCAGGCGCTCGTTTGCCGCCCTTCTCTAAAAAAAAAAATCCTATTTCAAAGTATCTTTTGTACAATTGACTCTGACGTTTTAACAATTCAATAATTTATGTTTGGATGTTGAAGTTTTATTTTAAATATTAGTACACTTTTGTTAATTCACTTATATTTCTTGTTAACATTCCTGGTAAGTTAAAACAAGCTGGTGCTACGATGTGGTTCGCGACGAATCGAATGGCAGGATTCGAACCTACAAGCGCTAAATCGGTAGTCTGTACTGTCTGTAAAATAACGGCCTAACTCACGTGTATATCGGTGTTCATAGATGTAATGAATATTAATGGCTCCAGAAAGTTTTAATAAACTAATTAATTTGTGTCATTTTAATAATTGATTGTATTATAATGGACTGTAATGTATATTCGAATTTTGAACTGTGAATTTTGAAATTTTATTCATATTTCTTATTTAAAAAATACGTAGTTTTTGAATACTCGCGACAGTGAGGAGCGAGTCATTGATAGCAATCTAACGGCACAGCCAGTTAGCAGATTTCATTTGCGAACTCACAACCCACCTAATATTATACTACCGTAAGTTTTCCATATTCTAACACCTGTTTTATAGTCGAAATCAATGGAGGTGACAAATTATATTCACATACTTATTGACTGAAAACGTCATTCCTTACGAACACCTAATCTTAATAAGTCTCTAAGTACAGCCTTGTACAGGTTAAATTTTAAGTTGTTTGTTATCATATCTCATTTCAATTGAATTCTACTATACAATAATACAATCTCTTTCGTTCTCCTCGAATGAAACAGAGATATATGTGTTTGTATACAGTCGTCACATTTGAAATGTTTTTACGGTGTAACACTAAATATCTTTTGGATAGACTTACTTCCGCACACAGAGTCGTTTAATCGCTACATATACAACCATTAAACTATTAAAACTTTCGTGAGACATTTCACTATATCACTTATAAAACGGCTTAACTCACGTGCAACTCGGT
>JAODUI010000011.1:3779207-3792100 GCA_027563995.1 Papilio gigon | reverse complement strand
CGAGCCCATCGGGGGCTCATCTTCAGGGTGAGTGGGAACGGTACTATCGCGCGTTCGCGGCCCGTCGCTCACTGATGGGCTCGAAACTAGTCGGTACTGACACCGAGTTGCACGTGAGTTAAGCCGTTTTATAAGTGATATATATATAACCAGTTAATGTACTTTTCTCATAATATATCAATGGTAAAAAAAAAAGTCAAAAATATAAATAAAAGTGTAACAATATCTATCAACAAAGACATCAAAGAAAACCAGTAGTCACCGCGCAACCCCGAAGCCGTTACGCGGCAGTTATATGGCGAGTTGCAGTTATTTACCGTACTCCACAGTGCTATATGAACATATCTTCAACTGGCATATGACATTTTGTATATTATTCTTGATTTTTTTTCTTGATTTCAAGAAAGTACTAAGGTACCGCTTTTTGTGATAGACATTAAGGCATGCCTTTGTCAAACTTTTGCAGTAGTTTACTAATCAACTTATCAAAAAAAAAATTAATTACTTGTCAAATGTGATTAATTCATTCTAATTAATTAAAATCTTTTGAAAAGATCAAAAACACGACTCTCGTGCTGTAGGTATACAGTGCCTAAGCACTTTTGATAAAAATATCTCTTTGAAGACGTCGAGATAACGGTATGACTATATGTTACATAGCCAGTAGTATCCCACGGTTATAAACATATACTTCACAAACATAATAGTTATAGAAAACCCTGTACCAGTCGGTAACCTTCCTCTTTACTGAGTATTTATGCGTAGAGTCAATATTGAACTGGCCAGTATAAATATTCATAAGCGATGACCGACACGCCGACACATCACGACGCCGACACGAAACGTCTCCATCACGCTACGTGACGCAACACTGACCTAACAATTTGTATCGAGTCATTTGTTAATAAGTTAACTTGTAACTTACTAGAACCACAGATAATAGTTCTATAATAATAAACAAGGTCTAAATCATCCCTAAAGCAACTTTCCTGTAGTGCGGCAAGGAAAAACTTGTACTTCTATGTGGTGCGAAGGGCCACCTTGTTAAAGGAGGTGGGGCCCAATGGACCGCGTGTCGCACTAACGTCTAGTCACGGAGCGGGCCGATAAAATCTCGTACCGTAAGGACAGAAAGTACGCAAAAATTGGTTCAACAGCGAACGTGTTAACTATAATGATATACATAAATTAAACTTATAGCTTAAACAGGAAGCTCTACATATAGAGATAAAAAAAATAAAAGAAAGAGACGAAATAAAAAAAAAATTGTTGCATGCGGTAGGAGGACCGCTTACAGTGGAAGGCATCGGGAAAAAGTCTATATCCAGTGGGCAGACAAGGGCTGATGATGATGATAGACAAAAAAAACTTTATTATAGATGTACAAATAAACTCTAGTAATATCTGTAACACGTTGATAATATAAATTACTGGACTTGGAATTGAAATTCTACTCGGATTTAACATTTGGAAACATATACGACTTAATGGAATTCAATTTAGATCAATGTCAATGTTTAAATAAATATTAACAACTGCAAACATTCCCGTCCTACGCAAACATCTTTGTGTAGTTTTTCTGGGGTCTTAAATTATTCGTTATCTCAAGATTCAATATTAACTTGACGTTCAGTTTGTCTTTATTAAACAGTCTTTGTTAACTTTATATTGTGGTTCTGAAACGTATTGGCGAGTGAACATCTCTCGAGTCGCTGCGCAAAATACCTCCACTATATCATCAGCCTTAGTCTGTCTACTGGACATAACTAACTTAACATGACTTTAAAGCGCCAATAGCTTAATGGTTAAGGGTAGTAGCGATCTACCAGTCGTGGGTTCGAATACCACCATTCGACTATTGTCGTGAACCATATCTTAACACATGTCTTTGTCAAGCTTACCAGGAATGGTTACAAAAAATTAGAAAAGTAACAAAAATCTACTAATATTTTTATTAAAAAAAACTAAATAACTTGAGTGTCGCAGCGACCGAAGTGCGTCTTGGTCTCCCACAATAAATGTATCACCAAAGTCGATAACCTACATATAGAAGACCTAAAAGTTAATGACACTACTGGACATAGGCCTTTCCCAATGCCTAGCACACACATGCCTACTATCAACAATGTTAAACTTTAACAAAATTTAATATTTAAAAGTCCAATCTTATTTCGCATATAATAAAAAGCACACACGAAGCTTTGAATTGCCATGACTTATATTTGTTGCGCAACTTCAATATGTTCAAACCTTGATATTTAAAATTGCTCCTATTAATCTGATTAAATATTTATATATCACGAGCTAAAGACCACCAATAGCCTAATGGTTAGAATACGGATTTCAGTACACGTGATCGAAGGTTTGAATCCTGTAAACCATATCGTAGCAAGCCCAGTTTAGTTGCAATGGTAGAAGAAATATTACGAAACTAACAAATGTTTGATAGTATTTTAATCAAAAAAGTAAGCATATTAGATATATGTTATAATTGAACATAACTTGGAGCAGTATCAATTCATATAATCTTCACATTACGTCATACAAAATGATTTCACACATTATGCATATTACGTGTTAGAAGTTGTTTGAGATCGCTAGACGTATTTTAAATGGTCCCGGTGCGTTCCTCCGGAGTTCTCGGTGACCGCGCAACCGCACTTGAGGATGGCCGCGGATGGGGTTTTAGCTAGTAAATATCTCACATAACCCTGCCTTTCCCCCAGAAGGGTATCTTCTGAAGATATCCCCCCGTTACCAAAAAAAAAGATGTATTTTAAATAACATAGTAATGATCTTACTATTTGTTATTATTCATTGCTTTATAATTTTTTTATAGTCATTTAATTACCAATAAAGATGAAAAGATATTTTATTTATAATTTAAGTTACAAGTGAAATATTTGAAATGTCAAACTATATAACGATGTTGGCGATCTTATCTTGTACATAATTGGTATTGTAATTAACGATTGTATGTTATCTCTTATGCAAGTATATTTACCTATTAATTAGCTATTATAGGCATAATCTTAGACGCCTTTCACTTGTTATCATAGTACTTAATATACTTTTACTTGAATATTAATTACGGTACATAGCACGCTATTCCGAGTAGATTAGATTGGATGGAATCTATTGTACGTTTGTAGCAGTGGCTATTTGGTGGCTGAGGACAAATCGAGAGGCGCGGTTGCAGCACGCCGACCTCGATACACAAAGTTTTATGTAACGCTCATGAAAGCCAGACATGAGAAATATTCGACGGTCTCATTAAACGTGATACGCATTTAACTCAGCTCCGATTATTAGAAGTGTAAATATGGCTTTGAAATTGCATCAATACGACCTATATAAGTACAAAGTTATTTGTCTACAAATTGTTTTTAAATCCTTCATTGATCTGGCAAAGTGTGAGAGTGTATCCTGGATCAGGGCGACCGAGGACCGATCGTTTCGACGATGTTTGGGGGACGAATACGACCAGGAGCGGGCGAAATACGGCTGACATAATAATTGTAATGAAATCTTAGAGATGGCAACAAGAGTCTCTAAGACGAATACTCAATATGCGAAGATATGAAAGAAATTGTGTTAAGTCTATTAATTCGTATTTGGACGAAGGTATCATGCGTCAAGACCTTGGATATTTGGATCCAAGGTCTTGACGCATGATACCTTTATACATAAGGATAGTCCTTAAAGACGGATTAATTAAGATTAATCAACCGTCTTTAAAGACGGTCACTATACTATATTTAGTAGGCCTTTGAGTCGACCTGTTTTGTTGAACAGGCACTTGGAATAATTCGTCAACCCAGAATGTTCATTGACTGTTCATCAAGAATAAGAAAAAAAAACAACTGCTACACTCTTTCTTATTTTAAATAATTCTTGTCGTCACATTGTAATCTAGAATATCAAAAAGATTTGCATGTCTGTGTGGTAACAAGTGACCTTTGTCGCGTCCTTGCTGCGGTGCGTGGTCGGTATCAGTGGGCACACCTGTTTATGGCCAACACCAACTAGGTCTTGTGATCTTAAAATTTAGACATTTTAATACGATTGGTCGATAAACATGTAACAAACTGATATGGAGATACCTATATTAGTTAATGTCACAATGTACTTGTGTAAAAGGCTTATAATTGCTAAGTTACTTATATGGTGTAACTTATAACACGTTCGTTACGACGAATGTATTGGAAATAATTTATTTCAAAACTAATGTTTGACATATTTAAGAAAGAATAAACGTGAATTTATAACAAAGGCGAAGCGTGGTTTTATAATGAGAACTTAACAAGAATAAAACAAAAAATAATTACACTGATGAGTTTTGAAAAAAAACGGAATCACTTATAAATAATTGTAACTAAGTAACATTGTATGTTTCCATTGAAAAACGTGTTCCAAAATGTGCGCAGACGCCGGAACAATGAGGGGAGGTGACGTCACTTCCCGCCTGCGGAACACCCCGACACGTACACTTAAAAAAGGAAACGATGTAGAATGAGTTGAATTATAAATAGTGAGCCGACGATTTATTTGACCGCTTTATTTAATGTTTTGTTAATGCGGCGACATCAAACAATCGTTATTTAAAAATTCCAATTTAATTATCTATTATTTATTTATAATCGAAATTTTCCTTCATATTATGTATTCACAATTTGTAACTTTATAGCATATATGTATATTGTAACGTACTTAAATAGAATGTTCGAATTGGATTACCTGTTCTCCCTCACCAAGTCGTTTTAATTAATGTCCATGACATTTAAAATGCAGTTTGAATCATCAATGCGAAGTCATATATGTACATTTCTTTAATATGTTAAAATATACGAAGTTTTATAACTTTGCCTTTTAATTATGAGGCCAAACTTTTTTACGATATCAAGTGTGAACTTTACATCGGATCTTAGCGACTTCGGTACAAATTTGTATAAATCTTTTTGTGGAAACAAGCTTTACATTATGCTAGGTTTTAAATTATACATACCTTATTTAACTTAGGGGTTGAATAATTTAGAAAAAAGCTACTTTTTTGTGTAAACTCCGATACGGTTAGACTAATTTTAACCGGACTTATAATGAACAGAAGCTGATTGAACGCTGGAATAATATTGGCAATTTTTTTTTCACGCTGACGCGTTGTCATTTGTTTTGTTGTTCAGGAGGACGGCACTGTGGAGTACTATAACAACATAATAGTGCAGCCCCACCTCCGGCTGGTGACGGGGCAAGGGCGCGGCTACCACGTGCGCTGCCGGTACCGCCGCCGTGATCTCACCATGTTCCACCTGCATCATCCGCACGCAGACAGACTCACGCAACTCCGAGATGGATACAATAGGTAACCAACAACCAAAGTAACCCAGTACAGGTAGAGATATTCTACTGGACGCGATACCTTTTTTAGTATGGGAAAGGAAATCAAAAGATACACCGTCTTCTAAGAAGAAAACCTTCAAGTGCTACTAGCGAGCCTCGATATCTCTAAAAGAAACCAAGGGGCGGTCCTGGCGTACCTCTCTCTGTTCTTCTCTCGATATTAGGTGATTTCAAAGGAACTTTAGTTATAGTATTCTTTCTTTAACTACTGTAAAAAAGACGAGTTGAGTAGGTTAAGGTTTGAACTGGGTTAAGGTCAGTGTTGACCACTAACATACGCTTTGCGGTTTACTTCCTACTGTAAGACAAAACAGTTTGTTCTGCTTGAATTTATTGTAATAAATATATTACGTTATGTAACATTAGATCGATGTACATGTTTATTATACGCTACTGCCTACCCCTATTAAGTACGGTGGTGATTCTTTGATTCATTTTAAGCCTATTACAATTACAGCGAAGAGTTTGACGAGGACTCGGGTCTGTTGCCGTCGGTCACCATGAAGATTTACAAAGGTGACCCCGAGGACAATGAGGTACATGACCTAAGAATTGTTTATCCGTCTTTTGTTTTATGTGAAACATTTATTGATATGTTGAATTATTAATAATAAGTTGACAAGCCCTTTTTAATTTTTTTCTTTTCCATTAATTTAACTCTGTATATAGAGGCCAGTGTTCCATGACACTTTTTTTAATATGTGTTTCTACGAGACGCGTGCGAGTGGCCAGTTCGTCCTTCTTGCCAGAGTATAAACTTTTCGGTAATAACAAAGAAGATGAAAGTGTTTGTTTACATACAGCACTTAACATGTTGCAGGTGGCGTCTAATGTGCGCATCGGGGACACGCTGACACTGCTGGTGTCGCTGGAGAAGCAGCGTCGCTTCGGGCTACTGGTGTCTGAGTGCGCAGTGCGCGACGGACTGGGCTGGGCCGAGCAGAGTCTCATTGCTGACGACGGGTGAGATTTGCTTGAAGTGGCCCTTCCAACTCATTTAGTTTAGTGACCTATCCTTTATTACTTATAGAAAAAGTAAAACCCGTAACGGTTCTCATATTTACAACCTCAGTTTTATTAACTTTTATCACGCAACATCAAATGATTTGTCTGTTTGTTCTTTAACTAACGTTATTATGGATACCAATGATGTAAAATCTTTGTACAATTCCAGTTGTCCACTGGACGGCGAGATAATGGGTCAGTTCCAGTATTCGCGAGAGCGCCAGGAAGCGCGTGTGTCGTTCCCCGCGCACAAGTTTCCCTATACGGCCAGTGTCTACTACACGTGCGAGGTCAAACTGTGCGACCTCAACCACCCTACAGACTGCGTGAGTATACAATTAGATAAATTGAATTGTAAAATTTAAACTGTAAAGAAAATTATTATCTGCGTGATTTCTTCTTAGTATGTATTTGAAAAAATAACCTCGTGTAGACAGGTATCGACATCTGATCGAATCTACCTAATAAAATATGGCAATATGAAAATGTGTCTGCAGAAGCCGTGTGCGCACAAGAAGGGCAAGCGTTTGCGTCGGCAGTCGGAAGAAGGCGCGCCTGCCACTGTCGAGGTGTTCTCCGGACTGTACGTGAACGAAGCTGACTCGCCGGAAAATGACGAGGTCACCAGCGAGAAGGTAACTCAGTCTTAGACTGACGTCAAATAAATTAACTTTATATTTTGATAACACAAGGATACTCGCGAACAGTTAACAAAAATGCACACAGTATTAAAATATATAATATTGGTATGGCCATCAAACCAATCAGGTCAAAAAAAAAGGTGGCTGGATCAGTATTCACAGGCATACAGGTGCGATGTGAGGCAGGGCGGTCTGTCCTCGCCCTCGCTCTTCAACCTGTATATAAATCAGTTAATCGTTGAACTTGGCAACGCCGGTGTCGGATGCTCCATCGACGGCCGTGCTGTGAACAGCATAAGTTATGCGGACGACATGGTTTTGCTAAGTCCTTCGGTTGCCGCTCTGAGAAGACTGGTGGCCATATGTGAGGAATACGCAAACACTCATGGTCTTGTATATAATGTCCACAAGAGCGAGCTTTTGGTGTTCCATGCGAGAGGCCGTAAGATGATGCACGTTCCCCCACGATTTAAACGGACTTGCCCTACAAAAGGTGTCGTCATTAAAATTTCTGGGACATGTCGTCACTGAGGACTTGAAAGACGATAAAGACATTAAAAAGGAACCAAGGGCAATGGCAGTCCGCGGTACCATGCTAGCACGCAGATTTGCGCGATGTACAACAAATGTTAAAATCAGCCAGTTTAAGGCGTTAATTAAAATATCTAACCAATGTATTGCAAAATAAACGATTATTATTATCATTATTATTATTATTAAAACAGAATACCTATGGAAGAAAATCTTATCAGAATCTTCAACTGTTTCATGCAAGTTTTTTTTTCACAACCTAGTCTATGAGTAATTATAACACAATCAGCGTACGTCGTTGAATAACTTTTTTACAATTTACAGAAAGAAGATGAAATCTGCATATCGCAACGAAACTTTGCGATCGGTATTTGCATCGCGGGAGTCATTCTCATGGTCTGCGTGATCGCGGCCATCGCGTTCATACTGGCGCGTCGGCGCAACCCCAAGACGTACTCTCGCACCGGTAGCTCCCTCTACAGCGGCCCGTACACAAACACCGGCTACTCACATACGAGTTAAATCGCTAAAACATCGAATTAGATTAACGTGTGATATTATTAGATCTATCGAAACTATACAATGTCCTATTTTGACAGCTTAAAAAATACATATTACTGATACAATCGATTCTCGTTATATTGCAAATCGATTTTCTGACAGCTGTCAAAATGGAGCTTTATTAATGTTTTGTAGGAAATTATTTTTTTCTTGCGGTCTTTTTAGACATGATATTGATTTGACCCGTTTGAATTTGGAACATATTTAGACTGCGGCAAATGCGAATTCGAATAGGTACGTGCAGGGAAAATGTTACGTGGGTTTTTACTACCGCCAAAAACTGAGATAACAATGTTGGTGTCCAGTTGTTTCAACAGTAAGAGCCCACGGTACGTGTGAAGTAGTGAGTTCTTTGTATGTGCTACGGAAATTATAATTTGAATTTCATTTTTAAGTTCATAAACTCGTTGAGTTCGACAACAACGATTCAGTCATATAAGTATAGTGATTACCAATAGTTAAATTTAAGGCTTAATACCATGATATGTAATAAACATGTAATATTTATAATTATTGTGATAAATGGTGAATCGCGCATGTATCCGTCCTCGTACGAATTAATTTTTTAATCATTAATTTTATAATAATTAGATAAAAGGGTTGCCTTGCATTACGTAATAAAATAGATACAAGAATGATAACAAAAAAAACTGCCTAAATCTCCTTTTGTTTACTAAAAATGTACAAGGCCTAAAAATAACTTTAATACTTGCATTATAGTATTAATGTAATATAATTTTGCAAGTATTTTAGTTATTTCTCTTGAAGTAATTTTAAGGTTACTGATACATATTAATACGAGAAATCTTTAGTCGAAGTTTTAATAATGTGTAGCCTAACCAAGCATATTAAAATTCTGAACTTCTCTATTACGTCACTTGCAAAGAAAGTAGTTCCAAATTTTTTGTTGGCGTTATTTTCATATTTTTTTTCGGGCTTTAACATCGTCGATATTTTACAAATGGGCCATAGACAATGCACGGTGGCGGGAACTGGTTTCTTTTAAACGGTTTGCGGTCACTTCTACATGTTCATAGAGTAAACGAATAGACTGGACAATTAAGCTTTTGACATTTGTAGAAAATAGAAGAGTAAAAAAATGCTACTTACTACAATTTGATCGTCGTAGCATTTGTCTAATTGAAAATGCTTTGTCAATTAAAAAAAAAATTATCTGTCAAATCAGTGGTGTTTTGAGGTTATAATCTAATTGCGTATTACTTTGTGAACATTTCTCGCAGTAGATAAATTTAATCATGGATGCCATATTTTTAAGGTATATATTATTATAGGATATACGTTGGTGTACTGCCAGTCCGTCCGATATCGGTGCTATAATGTATCTGGGCTTATTTTAAGTTACATTTATATTGCTTTACATTCCCGCAACAACGAATCTCGATATTTGTTTCATAATTACTCCATTGTTCGTTTTTTTTTTTAGTTCAACTAACTACTTTATACTAGTTTCTTAATACAATGGGGTTCTGGAACGATATCGAATGTTTCTAATAAACTGTGTAATTTTTTTAACAAATATACTGACTTCGAAAATTATTTGTTTTATTTGAATTCTGTTTTTGTTTATGGCTGTCCCATAGCGGATTGGACCAGTATCTGGTGTTTATGGTGTACTTGTTTGAGGAATACTGGCAACTCTGCTTGATTTGAAGTCTCGTGAGAATAAAAGTGAACCAAAGATTATAAACTGGAATTGTCTGTTACTATTGATTTTTGTTTTATTTTAATCTTGAAAAATAGAACTGTGGCAGCACTGGGTTCGGGATGCTATTTGAAAAAATTATACAAAAAAATAATATAATGAATAATACACATAGATAGTTGTAGATTTATTATAATGTATAATTAAACACAATACACCAGGATGATTATTGTCACAAACAAAAAAAAAGGGATGCGATATTTACCAACATTTTGTTGCCATATAAAGGATACACTTTTATAACAAATATTTAATAAATAGCTGCTACTACATAAAAATAATTATAGTCAAACGATATAAAATTGACGACCAACATTTTAAACTATTAAAACTTTCGTGAGACATTTCACTAAACTAACAATAAAAACGGCGTAAGGACCCCGACGGGTCCGAAACTAGTCAGTACCTACACCGATCTACACGTGAGTTAAGCAGTTGTTATTGTATTATTTTATCAACATTTTGTTAATAAAAAAAAACTGGTATTTCACAGATTAATAATTCCTCATTCACTTTATACTATAATATATAAAATACAAAAGTTAAACACTAAACATAGTATCTCATAGTACATATAACCTATATACACAAAATTGACAAGCTTTTAAACAGTGGACCAGATAAATACATACATGTATGGATGTTAACTGAATAAAAATGTAAATATGGATATAATTGGAGATTATATTTAAACATGTCACTGGGTGTCATTTATTGTCTATGGATTTATTTTTGCTGGTTATAATATTTAAATTGACGAAACAAATATGTCTGTTTTAATAAGTCTAGGTAAACATGGTTTGTTAGAATTTCTAATTTTCATTGAATTCTGTTTTTATAATAATAATGATATACTAAATTAAATCTAATTTAATTAACATTTAAAATATTGCAATTTATAAATTTGGAACTCAAGGGTCTTTCTTCCCTTGATTTTAAAACTTAAATAATGCTATATAATGTAGCTATATATAAATTGTGACCTTCCTTTAATACTTTTCAAATATGTTGACGGCTCAGTTATCTATGCATTGCGAAATAGCCTACCACCACATCCCTGTACACCCCGTTACCGCTAATAATGTAATCTGAGTACAGATGTAGTGAGTAATTATTTTCCTTCAGGAAAACTCGGATCTTTATCGGAATACGATAAAACCCGAACTGTCAATGAATTATCGTATTAAATGAGTGACATTTTCATATCCATAAAGATGGAACTTTATTATTTAGTGTCAAATATCAAAATGAATAATGTCATTCTCAAAACGGGCACTGAAGCTGTTTATGCGAGCAAGATAAATACGAACTTTTCCCAAAAATTACGAAGGAAAATCTTTTCTTACTAAATCTGTACATACGATGTTTCGAACCGCCGTGATATTTTAAAAATACTTTTATAATGTTTATTTAAATAAACATGTAACCGATGTTGAAATGTCATTAGATTTATTTCGGTATCCGGCTAGGTATCGTTTGTTTACAAAATTCAGGTGTAAAATTGGAATAAATCATTATACGTACTTATTTAGTATCCCTATAATAAGCAATACTCGTGCAATACCTACTGTCATCAGCTTGCCCTTTTCCCTATAAAGGGTCGGTAAAGTATACAATCTCGGTGCTCCGTGGAGTTGCAGTTATAGAAAAAAAATTGCCTTGTTCCTTGCAACATGATAAACTCCGCCCCTTTTTACAAATATCCAATCAGGTAGCAGTTTGCATAAACAACGGGATAATAGTAAAAAGCAAATAAACTGACTTTTTTCGCATGGACACAATTAAAAGCTAGGTCTCATTGTTCTTTGTTTCCGAATAGTTGTAATTATTTAGCAAACGTTTCAAAAATTATCTTTCAAGTTGGAACACCGTGAAAGGCCCTGACTGTACTCTCCCATACATCTATTACTAATTCTGAATTCACTTCCGCCTTATTCCAACCCATTACCTCATTTCAAATTAAAATCAATTAATCACAAAGGCATTGCACTTATTTCCTAATTTCAGTCTTAGTCTAACGAAATAAAAAAAAAATTGCAACTGGAAAATTGTACTATCTAGTATGCAATGAAATAAATATCTCTTATATATCGAATAATGAATTAATCAATGATAATGATATTAGCTAATGATTCACGATATTACGAGGCATCATTAAAAAAATTGGGACACTTTAATGACAACTACAATGTCATTAAAAAATTAAAAAAAGTGACAATTGTAATGACATCGTAATAATGTTTAAAAGACCCTTATAATATAAATAATTTACCAAAAAAAAAGATTTGCCGAGATTTCTGGCTTTGTGACACTAAATAAAGCTCGTTCAAGGTTTAAAGTAACTTAGGGTCTATTATTTATTAGATACAAACAAGCTTACATTCTAATAAAGGACACACGAAATCCGCCATTTTGTTTCATCACTCAAAAACGTCGTTCAGTCCAGTCTGGAAGTGAACCTGGAATTAAAAATTTAATAATAAAATCGATTAACTGAAATATTTACATAAACAAGGAGAGTCGACATAGAGAAAGATTTCATTTCATTACAATAAAATAATATTGCATACTAAGTGTAGTATTTAATTTACGTTACATAGTCAAAACTTTTTTTTAGTATAGTTTAATATTAGAAATATATATTAAATAAAATACTTAATCAACCTCTTAGTTAGTATATAACGGGAATGTGGTGACATTACACGTGTCTGAGTATGGCAATAAGAAGGAAAAAACTTAATATGCGGAAAGCGTAGGAGGAAATACTGTGGAAGGCATTTATGATGGACTATGTCCAGTGGATTGACACCGGCCGATACCGATGATGACGATGATGGTGATGATAAAGATGACGACGAAGACGATAATGATGATGCTGATGATGAAAATGATGATGATGATGATGGTGACGATGTCTTACCTTATTATAGGTATCTATATATCATCAGTAGGGCAAGGTGTCATCCATGTGCGTACATTAATTTAGCATGAACATTCCTTCGTTTTTAGCATTTCTAGTACTCTGGCCGTGTCTA